>LDMZ01059596.1:0-15386 GCA_001455285.1 Sphaeromyxa zaharoni
AAAAAAAACATAGCATGAAAGAATTATTTTTATTTCAAACATTGAAAACCTCAATTGCATTGCCAAATTTTTTTTTATTGAATTATAAATCCAATAAAATTTTTTGCTCTGAGAGTAATTTGGAATTGATTAGTTTCATGTAAACTCTTATATTGTAAACTATGATAATTATATTGAAAATTTTTTCTGTATTGTTAATTTTTAATTTAAATTAGTATTATCAAGCAAGCAGTTTAAAAAATCTTTTTTTCTTAGTTCCTCTCTATTGGATGTATGATTCGCATTTGAAGTATTATCAAAGCTTAAGATATACTCTATGATCCTTTCAAATAAAGAAACTTGAAAAAATAATGAATATAAATTTATATTTACTTATATTGCATTTATCCATGTTTTCGCAAACAATCTTCGCAAATTCCCCATTTAATCCAAATTTATAACGTTCAACTGTGTTTTTTTTGAAATGAATGCTACTATTCTCATTTCTGAGCTCTAAGAGTATAATTTCCTGTAAAGATCTAAAAAAATTACTCTATATCTTTTTTTAATTTTTAAATGCATCAATATATGTTATTATTATATTGATTAATATAAATTTTTAAAATTAAACAAAGTAGTTAAAAAAACGTTTCAATTTAAAAAAAAGCACAAGTCAGGTTAAATTTTAATATAAAATATTAGTTCTTTTAAAAAATTCGGAGTATCAGATTGCTATAACATTGAAAACACAGAATATATTAATTCAACGCATAAATAAATTTTCAAAATGGTACCAATCTATTTTATGTCCTATCTTAATAAAATATGACGTTGATCACATTTGGTGGCAATAACTAAAACAAATTCAGAATATTTTCAAATCTTTTTAGATATAAATTGACCAATAATTTTAAATATTACTATATTAATTTTTTTGTTAATTATTAATTGAAAGATCAATGTGAATAAAGTTTGAGACAAATTTTCTTTTTTTTTGTTTATATTTAGTGTGAATTCATTATGTCTGTACTTCATTTTTTCTTTTATGATTAACATATTTCTAATCTCTTAACAAATAATTATATAAAAATTGGTTTCAAAACTTTTTAGTACATATCTTTAGCAGCATAACAAACATAAAAGTGAAATATAAAAATATTAAAGCACTTTTAAGTATTTAAAAATTTAACACTTCCAGAGGCACTTCAAAATTTTGAACTTTTGATTTCCTTATTTTGATAAACACATGATAGGATTATTGGTCAAATATATTGTTATTTTTAATAAATGTTGTAAGTATCTATTAATAATATTAATTAATTTAAACCAATACAATAATCCTTTTCTTGTGTACTTATTTAAATATTGAAATTTATACTAAAAAGTATTAAAATAATAAAAAAATTGAATGTTTCAGGAGCTAAATGAAATTATTTTTCCTTTTGTTTAATTATTATTGGTTGTCGGAGAGATAATTTAAAAATTATTTAGTACATAATTATTTCAATAATTGATATTCTACAAAAAGAGATTTATATTTTTTGTGATTTACTTCACAATATTTATATTTATTCAAATTTTTTTTACTGAGAACTTTTTAAGAAACGGAATTTTTTATTTATAGTTTTTTATAAAAATATAATTCATATATATATAATTTTTGACATTTCTTTTTTTATTCTCTTGATAACGTCGAAGAATTTTTTTCAAAAAGAATTTATTATCTTATGATAGAAATTTGATAGTATTGACATGATTATCCAGAGGTATATAAAAATTATTTGAAATGAATTATAAAATTTGTATATATGTTTAAAGTGTAAGTATTAAAGATTTTTTCTAAAAAGAATAAATTTCCTATTTTAATGTCTTTTCTAAGCAATTTGTTACAAAAGTTACTCTTGAATTTTAACAAAAAATACATCATTTTATAAACTGGAAATTATTATTTTTTTTAATAAAATTTACAAAAAATTCTATCGTTAATTTTGTGGTTTTTCTTGTTCATTCGAATAATTTTAATGAAAAGCTAATCGAGGAAACTCGAAATAAAAAAAAACTTTTTTAAATACACGAATCAGAAAAAATAATGAAAATATTTTGTTAAGTGGTTTTTTAAGGGTCAGAAAAGTAGAAAAAATTTATTTCATTAAATAAAAATAGCATGTATTTTTAACAAATATAGTTTTCTGAAAAAATGATTATAGATAATTACCTAAATTTCTCAATCAAATAAAAGATTTTTATTTTTGAAAAGTGTATGTTAAATTTATCTAGAAAAAAATAACCTCTTTGATTATAGAGTGGAAATTCTTAATTTATGATGATTTGAAAAAATAAAAAAATTTTTAATTACATTAACAATAATTAAATTTTATTTTATCATTGGTTCAGAGATATGAAACCACATTTAAGGGAAGTTTTAACTTAAAAAATGTTTCAAAATTCTATTAAAAAAAGTTCATATTCAATAGAGAAAAGAATAAAAATTGTAAGGCCTAAAATTATATTCATAAAAGAAAAATATACACAAAAAAATGTTACAAATTTAAGATTTATAGCTCACATGCTTATTTTGTATACCATGTTTAATTTTCGGTTAATTTTATACAGTTTATATACAGATGACTTTGACATAAAAGGAATTATAATATAGATTACAACTGAAGCTTATATGATTTTTTAAATATATTGTAGCATTAAATATATTATAATGCTGACATTAAAAAAAAGTATGTTTGTCTTGGTGACTATAAAGAGTCATTAAATTTTCAAAATCGAGGGAGTTATCTAGGAGTTCAAAAATTATTTACGGGTATTTTTGCAAGCCACTAATCAAAGCGTAGCATTAGAAAAAAAAATTCAATGAGAAAGTAATCACGTATCCGTGTATTATTTATATAATAATTTTTACAGAGAATAATTTCTAAAATACGTTTTAATAATCTCGGAGAACTGTGATTATTATTTAAGGCATAAGCTCAAATTAATATTATTCGTAATAAAATAATATTTCTTTTATTGAATCTTTTAATCGTCACATAAATTTTAATATCTCTAACCAAAATTGTCACTTTTTTTAACAATTTTAAAAGAGTTTAAAAAGCCTTTAATCAAATTCATCATAACATCTAGTGACTTAGGTTTATATTTATACCTAAACATATCAACTTAGCAGACCCGGAGGTCAATCTCAATTGTTACGCCCCTTGAACTAAATTTTAATAGCAACACAAAATAAAATAAAATTTCACATACCTAAAAATATTTATTTAGTATGCCAGTTTCTAAAGTACGGAGTAACACACAAAGCGACTTCGCATTCTTTACAAAAAATAAGATGCGCCTATTTTTTATCTTCCTTTTTGCATTGCACACAATTTCTGACAGGTCTCTCTCGGTTTTTTATAGACGGCAGTAATCGGGAAAATATCTTCCTATCAGTCTTGATTGTTGAGAAATTAGTCTAGCCGGCCTGCCACCAGAGGTACTGGACATTGGCAAATTTGGGGCATTTTTTATTTGACATATTCACCTAAAGCAATTATGAAGTCTATTCCTTTTATTTTTCCAACATCCTTTTTGTAAGTAATGAATGAATTGAGGAAAAAAATATTAAGAAGGTGCCTGAAGATCTTCCGGTGAAACTTTTTTATCCTATAATTGGCTGATGAAAAATGTGACAATAAGTTGACTGAGAGGTTCACTCCTTCCATATGCTCGTTATTATAAGCAATTGTTTTGGATTTTCTACCATCTTTTCCTCTTCTTGAGGTATCATTTATAAAAGTAGCATCATGAATGCTACTTAGGACTGTCACATCTTTTTTGTCTTTCAATTTCATTACAATTAATTTCTTGCAGTAGGCACTAATGGCTTTACCGTTCTTCAGTTTTGTCTCTTTGACTAATTTTGTGACCCCACTCTGTTTAATCTGAGAGTGCCTACTGTATCCGTTTGCCTTTAAACCAAATAATCGGCTAGTTCAGGGCTGCTATAAAAGTTATCTGTGTATAGGCAATAGCCCTTCTCTAAAAGTTCATCGATCAAGGTTAAAACAATTTGAGATGTTAGTGGAAAATGATTGTAAAAAAGGCAATATTCTGTATCTCTCCTTGTATAAATGAAAAAATTGCATATAATATCGGGTTTTACTGTCACATAAAACATAAAATTAAATTCCGAATCTTCATCTTTACTAGGTATGTATTGTACCCAACAGAACATTCCTTTCCAACCGAGTAATGTTTCATCAATACATATCTGTTTAGATGGAATTAAATATTCTCTAAACCTTGTCAAAAGTTAATCGATAAAAGGCTTGATTTTTGCAAATATTGTTTATGTACCCTCGGAGTGATTTTTAAATTATCGGCAAGGTGAATAAATCTTGGAATCAAATCAAAAGGACGGACGGACATTATTTAAAAAAAATGGATTAGAAATGCTTTCTCTTTTTGAAAAATAATTTGCAATTTGTGACTTGAGTTTACACACTATAAAATAATGAGACCAATAAATACTTTCATTTCACATAAATTGATATCAAACCATTTTAATGTGCGAGATTTTTTTGAGATAGTCAAAAGATTTTCATCAATAAATTGTTTTGCAAAATTATCAGTCTGTGCATCCAAATAATCCAAAATAGAATCACCTGCAAACTGCTCAAAAAATTCCACCCGGACTTCCTGGTTTTTAACTGTGAATTTCACTCCACTTTCGTCGCTGAAATAAAAAGGTGCTATTTATTTTTCGGATGAAGAACAATCGGAAGGTGTAGCCAATACAACATCGTCGCTTAAAAATTCTTCAATGCTTTCTAATTCCGAAAAAGACCTTTCATCTTCAAAATTACTAAACCCGCTGGACTCGTCAAGAATATCGCTATTCTCTTGCTCAGATAACCTCTGTCTTTTTTGTCGGAACAATCATTTTGGGAAGCTCGAAATCACAAAAAACTCAAACAAAACGTTTATAATATCTCAAACTCGAGTATATTGAATTAAAAAACAAAAAATCATATATAAATAATTTTAATTAATAACGATTGTTGAATTCATTGAGAAATTTTTTTGTTTCTTAAAATTATCTATGTTATAAAATATTGGCAGTCGTGCTCCTCGATTTTGCTATAAACTCCTTTATAAACGAGAACGACATATGTAGCCCAAAGCGATCATAAAGTAACTTTTATTCTTAAAAACGACATACTTCGTTGCTAAAAGTTCCAATAAGTTTCCTAAAAACAACATAAATCGTCGCTGACGCATAACAGATTAACTCGTATTTCTAATTTAATAATTGTTGAAAATTAAAAAAATTAATCTTCTATATATCATAAAACCAACGAATTTTATATATTTCTCGATTAAAAATCTAAGCATTTCGAAGGTTTATTTTCATGCAATCATATTAATTCAAAAATTTAAACATTCAATAATTGTGTATTAAAAAAAATTTTATTGTTTTTAATCCTAGTTGAAACCTCTTATGTTTTTATAATATATAATATATTGAAACTTAATAATTAAATATAATAATTTTAAATTTTTTTGCCTTCTTTAAAAGTTAAAATTTATCAAATGTGATGTGAAATATATATATAGCTTAGCGATATTCAAATCCAAATTAGATATTATAATAATTATTCGAATTATTCCACTCTAAAACTTTTTTCTATTCTCCTTATAAATATTATCAGATTTATAATTGATTCTATCTATTAAAATGAAAAAATTCCTCAAATTAAATCACAGATATATTGGAAGTATACTTCAAAAAATATAAATATATAAATTTCTTTCAATTAAATCGCATTTCATTAATTTTTTCTGGATTGAAATTTGCAGATTATAGAATTTTCTGTTTTAATTACAGTTTTTATATATTATTCAATCTAATAAAAATTGAGTATTAAAAAAATGAATGAACAAGAAGTTACGTTTGAGATGTTAAAAGAGTAATTGTGTTAATAAATTATACATTTATATTGATTAAATTTTGCGACAAAAATTGACATATTTAGTTGTTGGTCACGCAAGTTAAAAATATGAAAGTATTTGATCCTATAAATGAAATTCGATATATTAAAAAGCAAAATTTATTTTAGAATCTATTTTAAAGTATTAATATTCATGCTAATTTTTCATATCGAACTACAACAAAATACTATAAAATTTTATTTTTTTCAAATTTTTTTAAATCTTTTTAATATTTGATTCCTAAAAACAAAAATAATAAAACTACAATTGTAAAGAAATATTGATATGAAAAATTATTATTTAAAAAGTATGAAGTTTAATAATATATATATCTAAAACACTGGATGCGTATTAATTATATTATTTTTTAAATTAATATTATGAAAATACATATATATATTGGTTTTTTATTTCAAAAAATTCCAAAATATAAAATTAATTTTTAATTTTTAAAATTTTTGTCTCTACTTGAAATACTTCAAAAAATGTAATATTGACTATATTTGTTTTACTCTCAATATCTATGGATAGGTCCTATATGTCATCTCTAAAGAGTTGATTTGTGGATTTGAAACTTTAAAAATAAAGTTATGGAATTGCGCTTTTGATTTAAAAATATGAGTTTACCAAAATAGTTTTATAATTTTTTTCAATATATTTAGAAAAGAAAAGGGTATCTCCCAAATATATATTAGAAATAATATTTTTTAAAAAATGTTTAATCAGAAAAGATCCTTTTTTGGTAAATATTTTCCAAGCTAAGATTTTTATTTTTATATATAAATATTTGAAATCAATTATATATCAACATTCTGAAACATATTAATATTGTGAGTAAATGAAAGTGAAACTTTAATTCAAATATTAATCCACAAATGTGTTTTTTAAAAATCAATTATGCTTTCATTTTGTTTATAACATTTAACAAACTCCTTTTATCTTATTGTTCATCAAATTGATAAACGTTTTTTAAAAAACTTAGTTATAATATTTGTTAATGTATAAAGAATGTAACCCATATTATTTAATCGTTTAAATTATAATGGTACGCAATGTACCCTTATAACATGCTGGATTGGAATGATTTTATAAACAAAAGAAAAAATTTTATACGTTATTGCTGCAGTGCATCTAACCAGATATATATATAGTAAAAATTTTGGTTTATTAATCGATAAACAATAATAAAATCACTTCCTTTATATAAAAATTTTGCAATCATGAAATAATTTATATTTGAAAATCATTGTTTGATTAATTGTTTTTAAATTTTAAATTGATAAAACGGATTTGATTAAAAATTTGAAAAAGCTTTTGCAAACAAAAAGCATTTGATATATTATAATGTTTTTTTATATTCGGATCGAATCAAGAAATTGCTAACACAAAAATTATTTCTGGCATTTAAAATACAAATAAATTTAAATATAATATAAACGGAAATAACATAACCCTTTTTTCTTATAATTCTTTATATATCAAAAAAAGTTGGTAAAAAAATAAAATCTTTTTCTGAAAAATCATTTTTGAATATATATTTATTAAATTATAAAAAATATTTTGTCTGGAAATCATAATTTTTTTGTTCCTTAATTTAGATCAATAAAATAATCTCAGTGCAATATTTTTTATATTTTATTTTAATTTATACTTATGGAATATAACCGTACTTTCTATTGTATGTATTAATGTATATTTCAAATAGAAAGACTATTGGCTCTTTTTATAATAATGAAAAGTGAATAATTTTCTAGAATCTTAGATATTCTAAAAATATTATTTTTTTCCTTTTTTTTTAATTTTTAATCAAACGAACAGGTTTAAAAAGTACTTAATATAAAAATGGAATTTTATCATTTTTTGCTAATACTAATATTCATTGAAATATAATATATAACAAAATCATTATTTACTATATACAAAATTGTTAAAAACCATTTTTTTTTAGTATTGAATATATTTTTTTGTATATATTGTTATATGTAACTATTATATATCTACATCATAATAATAATAAATTTCAACATCCATTGATGTAAAAATTTGGCGTGTTTAATTTGATATTTCTTTGCTATACATAAAATCCAGTAATGTTTTTTAAAAAAGTGGATTTGATATTAATAAATAAACAATTGTAAAAAAATTTTGGTTTTGCGTGTATATAAACGATACCAAATCTAGAATTAGGGACATGATTCAAAAATTTTATGCCATATAATTATCCGATAAAATGTCAAGTAAGATATGCGAAATAACTTAAAAATTAGATCTCAGATAAACTATAAAAATTTTCAAGTTTACAAAATCCATTAATTTGTGACGATTTAATTATTATATATATGACTGGTATTTGACTAGTACACGATATATTTTTTTTCAATTTTCATTAATTATTAACAATATTAAATATTTTTTCTATTTTAAGAAAAATTTTGTACTAGAAGTAGTTCGAACGGTGTGAACTATACAATTTTAATATGTATGAAAATCCTCTCTATATGGTTCAACTCCGATTAAAGTTGATATTTTATAAAAAATTGGCCCTATAGATTATTTTAATTTCACAAAATCCAAAATGTGTAAATTAAATTGAATTGAATATTTTTTGTGTTGAGTGATATCTGTCGAATTATATTGCATTTCATAGGAAAATTTTATCACCTTATGATCATAGGAAAAACAGATCGGCCCCATCATGATTCAATAAGAGGATTGTTTTTTAATGTTTTTTTTCCAAAAAAATTATTTGAAAATTGAATTTCTATTTAAAATAACGGAAAGGTTTTATTTTCAAAAAATTCATTAAAAATTTTAAGTTATTTTTCAATAAAACAATTTTCTAATATTTTTAATATTGCGAGTTTTAGTTGGATAAAAATTCTCCGTCTCATGATATGGTGAAAAACATTTCATGAACATTTATTACATATTAATATATAGAGCAACTGCTATGCATGCTTGTTAAAAAAATTAAAAACAATTATTTTAACAGCTTTATCCATATATGAATCTTGTGCATTATCCTCAAATGATCTGTTGTTCTTATAATTTCGGTTTGTTTGAAATTAAATATAATTCAAAATTTTACAATGAGGAAATTAAATTTTTATTAAAAGAGATCTGAGATATTCTACCCTAGATAAAAATCTATTATTCAGATTTTGGTCCAAAATTAATAGGATTAATTACTAACGATGCATTCTTCTCTAAATTACACAAAATATCTTGTATAATTTTTTGTTGATGTAAAATATGAAAATGACCATGTCATCACTAAATCTAAAAAGAATGTGGGAGGCTTCCAATTTCGGTACACCTGCCATGAATTGAAATATCCTGTAATAATATGGTAAAAATAACATTTCTATGAAATAAAAAGTTCTTTGATCCCTATCTGTACTATATTGGAGACGACACCAGTAAAGAATTTTTATTTTCTTAGAAATTATGAAATGTTAAGACACATATGTGGTGAAAATGTATAAACTATAAAAAATAATTAATCAAAAATTAAATTAATTAATTACATACAGATTTTTCATCTCTAATAATATCAATAAAATCTCAATTTTGAAAAATATTAAGAAAATAATTTTTCGATCATTCAATAATTTGGTTCAGATAATATACCCGAAATGTTCAAATATTTTATTAGCCATATTAATTGCCGATTCAATCCCTTGTTTTTCTTCTATATCTAAAAGAAATTAAAGATGAATAAATATTTACAGAAAGGCACTACACAGAACCCTGTTTTTTCCCAAACTTCTGATTTGAATGTATCATCACAATTGACAGTTTTTGGAATGACCTGAGGTATACAAAATATTTTGATAAAATAAACCACTATATTATAATCATACTCTGTTGTTCCTCTTAGGTTACTTACCCAGTAATGTTTAAAAACAAATTTTTGATCACAATGCTTTCCAAAAATATCATTAAAAAATACAAAATATATACCTTTGTAGTTTTGGGTTGAGATTTACTTTGAATATAATTTTTAATCATTAAATCAATGTCCTCATTTTCTGTATCAATAAATATTATTTGAAAAATAATATTTTTTGTTATTTTATATGCCATTATTAATCAGAGTATACAATTTCTGTGAAATATAGAATGTTGATACGATTACGTATTGGATTAATAATAATAATTTTTAATAAAGACCTTAATTCCTATTAAAAAAAAGAATAAAATAGATCATTCATTTTCAATCAAGTGACCATTTCTTTCTCATTTGAATCATAAATTTGTACCAGTCACAATGACTAATTCTAACCTTGAAAAAGAAATAATTATTTTTTAAATTTTCAGGTGGTTAATATTATAATAATTATCAGTCAATAACTTATGTCGGGCCCTTTTTCTAGCCTTTGACATATATTTACGAAATATTTAAATGAATCACTCTATTCGAATTTAATTATTAATCCACAATTTTGAAAGACTTTTTTGTAATCCTATCCTAAATATGCCTCCGCGTATACCTTTTTTATTATTTTATTCAGTTCATATATAACAGACTATTTTTGTTGTATAAAAACGGAAATCAAATTTCTATATTAGAAAATGAAGCTGTATATAATCTGACTAACTATCTATGAGACACCCAAATACTCATTTTGTATTAGTTACGACTAATGTATTGATTATAAGTGAATTTTAATATACCTTTTATGTTTTAGTGAAATTATTAATAGATATTGTATTTTTTGAATTGATAAAGCAAAATGCAAATTTGAATTATAATATAATCAAAAACTTCTATATAATTTTAGTATAAATAATATTAAAAATTTTTTTGTCCGTAATTATAACTAATAAATCAAATATTGTTTCATTTGAAAAAAAACTTTTAAAATACGACGGAAAAAACAATCTCTGTGTCAATTCCATCGGAAAAATATATTATCATACAGTATCTTCTAATTTATTCGTCGATAATTGATATAATCAATTTACTTAATCTCTAATTATTAATCTGATAATCGTTTAATGTATTTGTGCATTAGAAGAAACTATAATTTACACTGCTACCATTTGCTTGTAACAAGTAACAGATCATTGTACAATAAAGAATAAATATAAGTGTTGTAATTTTTAATATAAATTTTTAGATTACTAAGTTTTTCAAACACACTGTCTAAGAGTGCCGAATTTTGTATACATATAGTTATTTTACATTTCTATAATTCATGTTTTACTCGACTATAGGATAATTCAAAAAAATATGAAAGTTTGCATATTAAGATTTTTGTCTTAAATTTTTATAATACCAGATTTATTCCGTTTCTCTTCCTTAAATAAGAGTAATATACAATTTAAAATACTTTTTTAAAGTTTTTACCAAAATTATATATTTATTTATCCCTTTCATTGACATAAATACTTTCAATTAACTTCCTTTGTAAAGTTATTACACTAATTAAAGCCACATTTCTCTGAAAAATTGAACAGAGGTAATAACAAAATTTAGGTAAATTAAATAGGTCCTAATTTTGCTAAACTTTCTTTAAAAATAATTTAACGCCTGGAAAATATTGAAGCTCTTATTCTTATTATTCTTCGAATTAATTAAAAAAAATTATTTTATTTTTTTATGTAAGTAGATTAATTAATTTTTTCCAATGAATAAAAATTTTTTTTGTTAATTTTCACTAAAATATTATATGAGAAATATTTAATTTCTATAATTGATTGAAATTAATGAAGGTTTTTGATATATTTGTAGTTTGAAATCATACGGAATTGATGTATCGAGGTTTTATAAAATATATTTTTCCAACACCGACCAAATTTTTTGTGAAAGCATTTTTAATATATTTGTTAGCATCCTTATAACTATAAATGTTAACTTTCTTTTAAAATATGGTTTTTAAAAACTTAAACTTGAGATAGTTGATATAAATTTATTGAAAAAATTAAGCCATAAAATTTTTCTCATCAGATAACCGGTATTTTTTAGATAAAAATTACTGCATGCAATGTTTTTTAGAATTTTAAAAATTTGTCGTATTTGAGAAAATTTCTATGAAAGTATGTGATTATTTAAAGTATCCATTTTTTTGACTAAATTTAAAATCTTTTAACGTGGATTAATATGCAATAGATAGCTCTTCTAAAAATCTTTTAGAAATAATGGTGTTTCTTTAAGAAACCGTGTATTTTTTAGGTAGAGACATTAGCAGTTTTGCTACCCAGCTTCCAGGATAAAACAAAGTTGTTATTCATTAAGAATTCGCTTGTTTTAAAATTGAAAATTACACTACCAGTTGGTTTAAAAAAAGTTTCTTCTAAGATGCTGTAAATTCTTCACTAACTGGATGTTTAAAATCTATTCCTTACAGGTTAGTTTCATTCCAAATTGTCGCGTTTTCAAACGTTTGAAAATTTATGATCTATTCTATCGACATAAATGTACCATTTTGTGATGAAATTTAAACTGTTTACTTAATAATACTATAAAAGCACAAAAAAGATTAATCATCCTTCGGTTGATAGTTTAATGTACGAAGATAATCCATACCAAATTTTCTACTTTGTTCATAGCTAGTAACTTGATCCTTTTTAAATGAAAAGATATTACATAGCCATTCATATATATTAGCCCCTACAGCTATCCCTATTTTTATATCGTAAAATGATGTTTTGTTGTTTAAGTTCTAAAAATAAAAAATTCATTCAAAAAATAATCCATGGTTAAATTTTTGTTATACTTAACATTGTATAATTCAGTGAATAATTTAGAATTTTTTTCCAATATATAGCAAAAATATAAAGTTCCAATATTTGATAAAGAAATAATTTCTTTCCATTAAAAATGATGAAAATTGACAGGAAATAAAAAAATTGACTAAATCTTTGTTTTTCGGGCTAAAAACCCGTATTTGTTAGTCATAAAAATCTGACATTATATTTATTTAATTTTAAATTGAATAAAAATTTATCACATTTGATAAACAAAATTTTATTTGTCAGTATCATAATATATTCTATTATCATTACATGATAAAAATATTTTTAAAAATAGTTATAACGATATTTTTATTTTGTTATTTGTCAACTAAAGTATTTTTATAAATATCTTTTTTGTTTAACCAGAACTAGTATAGATTTTTTCGAGAATATGAACTATTTTCCTTTTAAATTATAATGCTCTTATATTATGGAAACAATTATATGTATATAAGACTTAAAACGATTATATCATTTTAAAGTCATATAAATTTAATTATTGATAAAAATTATAAGATCAGTTAAATAGAATAAATAACTTGATCGAATTTCAGACAAAGAAAATGAATACAAATATATTTAGATCAATATTTCTGTAAGGTTTCCTAAATTTTGTAATAAATATTAAAAATGGAACAAGTTTAGTAAATACATTATTGAGCTTAATTATGAATCAAAGAGTAATAAAATGTTCGATTGAATCTGTCTGTATTTTTCCGAAAATTTATCGATAAATATTTTTTATTTTTAGTTTTAAAATGTAGAAGTATAATAATTAATCTTTCATGTCAAAACATTTATAAAATAAAATATGCTTTCAGCTTCCATACTATTTATTTTTTATTAATTGACAGGTCTCGAACCTAATTTATCTCTTTTATGAGACGAACCATTTATACAAAATCATGTTTTTAATATACTCTGTTACCATCGAGGTTTTTAGAACTTTTCAAGACGAAAGGAAGATCATACGTGATGTTAAAAAAGGAAAATAGATATTTAAGCGGTTATTGTAACATTATAAACATGGTTTTTACTAAAAAAATTTGTTTGAACGAATTGAATTTAATGTTTTGCGAAATCATAGCGTTATTTTATCCTTTTCTGCTGTAAGGACTTATGTCAATTCCGTAAAAATTACTGATCGTGACATTACATCAACATTTTTATTTTGGACAGATTTTTACTGAAAACATCTAATCAAATTGGAACGGTAAAACTAGTCCCGTTCAGCAACCTATTTGATATTTGTTTTCCTAATAACCATTTTAATAATTCTTAATCGGAATATAAATCTTGTATTTTTTTTCCAGTAAGAATGTACCTTAAGTGGAAAAAATTGGATTATTTCTCTTTACTATACTTTATTAGTCAAAAAATTTATATATGCGGTTAAGAACACCTATAAAAAGAATATTAGACAGTCTTAATTTGTACTAAAGTACATTATTGCTATCGACATTACTTATTTTTCTACAGATATTAACTATAATTAAGATGTCAGGGTAGACTAATAATTTTTACGTTCAATGTAGGAACTATTAAAAATTATAACTTTTATTGTTTTGAGTTTAAAATTTATGATTGGCCGGAATTAAAATTTTACGTAAAACATCTATAAAACTCCATGTAGATATTATCTTATTCCTTTTATTTTCGAGTCAGCTAATTTCAATAATATAAATTTATTATCTGTTACTGCAGTTTCGTAGACCTATTAAATCTTGTAATTAAATTTTTCATTAATCATTCTTATTTTTTAGTAAATTTTTTAGTAAATTATCTCAAATGGAGGAGATTGCTATGTTTGGCAGTTTATTATTATTCCTTAAACTCAAAAATGAATAAATACCTCTTAATAATATTTTTCTTGTTTTTAGTTCTATATATAAAAGGCAAAATTGTTTCGATACAAGCTAATATACATGATAATACAAGAAGATTTCACTCATCATAATATTAAGGATAAATTTATCCTTAGTAAATCCGGAGAAAACTAAAAATTTAAGGGTCTGATCACATTGTCAAGGCTAAAAGACATCATTTGAGTTAATTATTCATATAGCCGTATTTGCCAAAATAAAATTCTCGGTTACTCGTACTAAATATTTGGAAAACCTGGATGCGATAAAGGGTTTCTGATATGGATTGTAGTAAATCAGAGTTTTTTTAATTATTTGTCAAATTACTAATAATTAATTTATAATTGACTTGACCAATCTATTACTGATAAAACAACATTGGAGTCACTTAAGAGTAAAGTTATTAGAAGAAAAATTTTTTCTCAAGAATGATAACAGTAATTTTAATTGCAGATATTTCAAAGTATATCTCGTCTTGTCTAATATGAGGCAGCCAATCGATTTCGTCAAAATTTATTTGTCTTTCGTTTTTCATCCAATCACAAAGTTACCAAAAATGGGGTAGTAAAATGGTAAGTAATAATTTAAAATTATTCCGTATATGTTATATGGGTTGATTTTTCCTGTCAAATGATTTAGAGCTAAGACATTCTGGCATTATTTTGCGAACCATATTAAGCTAAAGAAGACAAGTGATTTATTTTATAGTAGCCGAATTAAATTTTAGCAAAAAATTCAACAGTATAAATCATATAATGGAGAATTGAAAGCACAGAAAAAAGCTTTTATCCTAGCCAAGCTGGTTTGGAAAGTTTTTCG
>LDMZ01059608.1:0-10730 GCA_001455285.1 Sphaeromyxa zaharoni
TACGTTTGGATTATAAGAAGGAAGATATCTCAAGAAAGAAAGACTTATGGATGGTTATTCATTAAAATTTTTCGATTATTTAGATTAAGAATTTTTCTCTTTGATCGTAGCTGTTCACTTATACACATCAATAAATTTATCATAAAAAAATGTGACAAACCATTTGATCCTGAAAGTTTTTGAAGAATATTTTCAATTTCAGAAATCATTTTTGACTTATTGAAACTTCTATAAGAGGGAAATATATTACATGTGTTAAAGGATTTATAACTATTACCCATGACTCAAAACATGTCGTATGCATATAGCCATGTTGCTTTATGTTACAATCATTATAACGCTTTGTATTCCGTATCTACGGGTCGGTTAAAATGTTCCCCTTAACTCTAAAAATAAAAAAATATTTTTTAGCATGAAACTACAGTACCACTTTTTGGTCTTGGCCGAGATCCATAATAACATAAAATTATAGATTTATAAAAAAAAACTAAAGTAAAATTTTCACTAGTAGTCATTAGTCTTCACCCTTCTCACATAATTCATTCAAATCTAATTGGCATGTCCCATTCAGCTATACGATTAGATTTGTTACATCTCCTAAATTAGAGTTTGATGATCTGTTTGGTTTCTTTTTTGTAGTGTGTTTCGGTAGAGAATAAGTAAATTGCGATTGTGATTTCTTTGTTTTCTGAAATTAAATTTTGAGTCGTCTACTTTTTTTTCTTCCTACGTGTTCCTACTGTCGCTATTTTTATCAATCACCACATTTTCCCTTGTATTTTTTATGCAATATTATTTCCTTATTCAACAGATCTTTAATGAATGTAAAATCTGATGGTAGTCCACGATTAGTGCATCTTTGGGATTTAAGTTGTCAAATCAATCCTTCTTGACATAATATGATTAAATTCGATTAAACCTTACGTGGAAACTTATCAATTATTGCAAATCCACTAACTTATGCTAGAGTCGAGAAAATTATATTATTCTGAAATACGAGAAGCTTGATTAATTGGCTTTGAAACCACATCATCCCAAATATTAGCTCATATCCAGCCTAGAAAGATGCAGTCATATCTGTTAATATATATATATAAATGATTTATACGCTGGAAAAACATATCATACAAGGCGTCTGCTCCCAATTTATAAGATCAATGAACGTTCAGAAATTATAATTAGCAGTTGTTATCGCTGACGAAAAATTAATACGATTCCTGTATTGAAATAATCTTCCTGAATATATCTTCCTCTAGCGCAGCCAACGCTCTCTTAAATCCTTCTACCGTTTCATCGGTTTAAGATATCCATGGTTTTTCTAAGTATAAGGAAGTTCCAAAATTTTCAAAATGTATATATATATATTTTCGGTTAGAAGTTCAATTCCTGATTACGATGAATACTTTTATGTACATCGTAAAAATAGGTAATATTTTTATACATTTGTATGAATAGTCGGATTTAAAAATATTTGAGATGCGGTTGGAAAGAACCTATATCTTGGATCAGTTTACTTTTAGCCTATTCAAATGTTTTTTGAGAATACTTCTCCTACTGGTCGTCTGCCTAACTTTAATCAAGTAATTCGTAACAGTTTCAAATGATGCATGAAAGCAAGTACTATTTAACAATAGAAAAAACATAAGCTAATATCAATTCTACAGTATTTAGAACTCCTAAAACATATGTCTACACCAATAAATCATCTCATTGGACATTGATCTTAAGACTGCACACCCATTTTAAAGGTATAAATAAGAATCTTCATAACCAAAACTATCAACTCCAATAATGAAATAATTGCTTTAATAATTTTATTATGACTTCAACATGCAATTACTGCACTGAATGATTTGTTTTGGCCTAAATCCATTAAAAGATTCTACTGGGACACTGAAAAATAATTGGTATATGATAAACTACGGACAATATCAACAATGAAATGCAGAGATATTTTCAAGAATAATAGGTTTTTTGCAAGGAAGTTTTGTTGGATCTGTGCTGCACATTTTTTTTTCTTAGCTATGGAGGAAAAAACTTTTACCTGCACCTTAAGTTTTTTGGAACCGGTTCAGCAAGATGGGACTTACCTTCAGCCCGCTTTCGCATCAGGTCAGGCGTCAGTGCTCCCGGTAGGCAGTGTGAGGATTTTCACCTACTAAAACATCCCCTATTACCTTCCCTTACACTAGGGCTACGCTACCTTATCAGGCCTTCGTTCTCTATATGTACTACACATTAATGAACAAAATGAAAACTTATGTAGACTTCATTATTAATGGCTATCATTGCAGCTTCAAAGAATTAAAACAAAAATATGACACTTAAAGCTCCTATAAGAACACTAATCGTTATCTCTATAGCATTCCTGCTGCCTTAATTTCAGATATAAGTTTTTCATAGTTATTAATTTCACTACCAAGGTTTTCATGCTAATCGGATTTATCCTTTATCCTTGATCTCCAATATTGCTTTTTGCTTAATAAGGTAGCTATTTCATGCATAACCACCTCCAAAAGTAAAGGATTCTTTGGTCCCATGCTTGGGTCTATACTCTAAGATGTAGAGTTTACAAAATTATCCTATATCTAATAATTCCTGATAAGTAAGATTGTTTACAGTTTCGCATCGAAAATTAAATTTTCTGAATAAGAACTACAAATCGATATTCCATTGGACACATGATTGCATTTTTTTAATTATGAAGTTCGTAAACTTAGCAAGGGTCAAAGCTTGATTGACAAATGGATTACATTTTCCCAAATCTTAACACAATATAATTAAAGTAATATATCACTCTCCTTATGTAAAGAAAAATTTTGACCAGAGTAAGGCATGCGGTTATAATCCATGTGATGAAGAAAAACTTTTTGCAAGAATTATCAACCTTTTGTGAGATAAAGTGTTATTTTATCCGAGATAAGTATATATTATGTAAATATTGCAAAAAGAGAGGCATTCCAAAATAAATACCCCTTTAGATCAGGCATAACTTAACGCTGATGAGAACCCTAGAGAACATCCGAATATTCTCTTCCACCGATGCTTACAGAAATTTAACCCATTGATAGGACAATAGATATTGTGACGTTTTTAAAGAAATGGACCATAACTTAGTGACATAATTGCTTTGAGTCGTAGATATTCGTTGACCTTTTGTGTATCTCTTATTTAAAGAACATGCTTACAAATATTCCGATCTGTTTTCGGTGTTTGAATAATTATAAAGCTACGATAATCCTTGACCATGAGTGCCGCTTTAGCATTATTTAATATATACATGTTGGAGGTTTCTTTCAAATAATTTCGTATTTTCTGGAATGTGTCAACTATCTTTGACTTTTTTGAATTTCCGCTACAATGCTAATAACAAACTATTGCTGCGGGATATTGAAGCATCTCATGTTCATGTTTATTTAGTTCACACATGTTTCTGGACTTCTTCTAAATACTGAATATTGTGCCAATATAAAACTTATTAGAAATATGTTCAAAACATAATATCAACTGCTACATTTATAACAGTTTAAAATTAGTCTTTTATACGCAGCTTGTTGTATTTTTTTATTCTTTTATTTGTTGATACTGAAAATAGAGACCGCGATCATCAGATCACAAATTGATCGAACTGGATGCTGTAGGACAAGACCTGCATCCTGTTCAATGTTCCTATGCATCTGGTACAATGGATATACATTCGGGCATCGAGCTGTCGTTCTTTTTGTTTTTAAATTTTCCATCAAAATAATTGCCAGCACATCAGCTTGAACCAGTCGATCAGCTGCGCTGCATTAGAAATACATTTTATATTTTGTTTTAAACTGAGTATGTAACCATAGGATTGTATTGCATCTGTTAAACTGACAACGAATTCATTTTCTCCAGTTTATATATGCTGGCAAGACTTGATCAAAATGAAAAGTTGCAAGTCCGTTAAAGTATTTAAAGTAAAACTGTTAGCCGCTTCCCAGATAATTGTTTCATATGTGGATCTTATAGGTTAAAGAGATATTTACCAAGGTTTTAAACAATGGAAGAGTAATTATAAGGAACAAGTTTCATATTTACATTAAAAATATATCAAAATTGTATAAAACATTCAATATAAGTGTTAAATATTTTCACTGTAAAAATCCACTGTTCGAAAAAATTAAATTATAATAGCTTTATTTTCTTGTGCATTTCCATTTTTTTTTCATTTCAAAATCAGATTAAGGACTCCTCTAATATTTGGAAATGGATTCTAGTTAGTCAAGAATCATTAATCAAAATTGAATCAAAACAAAAATACTGATAGATTATTTGAGATAATTATACCATACATATATAAAGATAAACTTTGATTTCTAAAACGATTAAATCAAATATATTTTTTAATAGTACCCATACTGATTGATAGACATTTTTATTTTAATAGACCGAAATATCCATGTTCTTGAATCATAATTAAGACTTAAATTTTCAAAAAATATTCATCACAAAATATTTTATATAATTGAATGAAACCGTGACATTATTATTCAAAAGTGGACGTCACTGATATAAAAGCAATTTATTAAAAGATTAAAGTTGTGAATAGTTTACAACCGAAAAATTATATCTTGTTTAATTTTTTTCATCATGTTCAATAAATATACAGGGTTTACTGGAATCACAAATTGGTGCATTTACTGAAAAATTGATAGTACATTTTTTCGAAAGTGTTCAGAGGTTAAAATTTTTGGTTATGAAACGATATCTCAAGAGATTCCTTTGATATAGCGATGGGATACTCCTCTCATAGGTATGTAACAGGTTATTTTCTTGTATTCAGAGGGAGATTGTACGGTTTAATGGTGGGATATAGTCTTTATATTTGACATTGGTCTGATATTATTCAAGCGATATATTAGAATTTAACATTATAATAATCTATAGCAAAAATCGTATATATATACATCATTTTCAAATTATCAGCAAAAATGACTTGTATTTGTTCGATAGAAAATGTTATTAAAAAGGGTCACGTCAATAACGTTGAGTAAAAATTACTATTAGTTGAAAATAAAATTTTTTTTATTTCATAGATTTCAGTTTTGTTGGAGATAAAACCTAAAAAACTTTATTTTCATATCCAGAAGCTGCCTCAAGTAAACATTAAAAAATAGTTAAATATCCATTTTTTCTAATTTCGTATATGGCTAAAAATACATTCCGTAACAATAATGTATGAATTCCTTAAACATGTGCCCCACCCTTTAGGGCGTGTGCTTAAGAGGTATCCAATATTGTATCTTAAGTAATGAAAATATCTGATGTAAGTATGCATTGATTATTTCGATGTTTGTTACCCTAATATTATGTTTATCTAAGATGTCATATATAAGTACTTTATTAATGTAATATAAATAAATTATCAATCTGTAGTTGAACCGTTTAAACTTTCATGTGCGATATAATTGATCTAAAATATACTTATTTATTTTATACTGATAAAATGAGTAATGAAGCTTAAAAAGATTCTTAAAGAGACTTCGCTTAAAAGCAGTTGTTTCTTCACAAAATAATAAGAAAACAATAACCTATATCCCAATAACAGATGTCATAAATAGGGTAAAAAATAGCATATGTTTCATCTATGCCCTATTTAAATGTTGGCAGCTACTTTCCCCTTGACCGGAAGCAGACATTCGAATGATATTCTTCTGCTTATGATATATCGCATTGTTAATTTAATATTACATCAGTCTATGAATTGGGGAAAAGTAAATCCTTTATATTTTTATATTAAAAAATTGGCATTGTTATGGAACGATATTGATGGATTAAATTAACAAGATTGATCTAATATAAATTTGTTTGAGTTGTATAACATTTTTATATATATGACCAGTCTGAAAATTCCTTTTTTGTTTAATGAAATACGTGACCTTAAAAGTAAAAATAATTCGTCACTTTCATCTAAATTCAGATACATAATAATAATCGAAACAAAAGGTATTTCGCTATCTTTAAATGATTATACGCTAAAAATGAATTTTTATATAACAATCAACCACTAACAAGTAATTTAGATAGAAGGGCCTTGATGAGATAATTATGGGATGATCAGATCAATTACGAACTAGGTGATAAGTTTTAGCTTTTACGGAAGTTTAAACGATTATAATATTAAAATGAGAACTGATAATATATAAAACTCGTCGAGTATAAACAGATTTGGTATATAAATTTATCTATATGATAAAAGAAATTTATCGAGATTAAATTACATAACTAACTCTCATAATCCCCGTGATCGTTATGAACATATTCCTGCTTTAGTGGGGCAGAACCGGCTTCATTGATATCAGATAACTGTATAGGATGCGGAACTACAGGTGACAGAACCTGAGGATCCATAGGCTTTGGCTGCTCTGATGGTGGAATACTAGCAAGATTGAATGGGACAGAGGGGGTTGTGACATTTTGAAGTTTTGAAGCATCTTGCATCTTCAATTTGTAAGAGATTAGGTAGTTTATTAAAAAATCAATCGGATCCTGAGGTCTTATTATCGTTTATATAACTAGAGGATAATTAAACCGTTTTTCAGCCATTTCAGTAAACGCATCATACAGGACAGGAGTTAAGTTTTTTTCAAAATATGATCTAATACGCTCGGCCATCTTGAGTATTATAATAAAAATATTATTCCTTGAAAATAGCTCAATTTGCGATAACCCCCCGTAGGAAGCAAGAAAAATTTCAATCAGATGTCGGGCGGCCGTGGCGTAACCGGTGTATAAACAATAAGTTCTTTCGTGCGCCAGGTCGTGGTTTTAAAAATTAAGCAATTAGTTTCTTTTTTTTTATTTATCTTTATACTTTTCTTAGGTAGGGGAGATAAGGAAATGGATCGGGTTGAGGTGAAGCTATTTGTGTTCAGTGAAGAACAAAGTTGGGAAGATGTAGCTATGGGTTTTTTGACAATAGAATACGATGAGAACGATGATGGTGAAAAGATATACAAAATTATCATTGTTTATCCTGAGGGTAAGGGTTATAAAAATATTTTATCTATTATTTATTTGATATTTTTAATCAAGATTTTTGAAAATAAATAGGCGGAACGGTGTTTGAAAGCGAGTTGTCTCCTGAAAAGGAATACGGTAGACAACAGGTATGTTTAAACATATATTTAAGTTTTTATTGAATATCTTTCATATCGTTCTAAGGGAAGCTTGATTGTATTTAAAGAAAATGGAACTGAAGTTGCTTTAAGCTTTATGAATAATGAACAATGTTCTGTCGTTCTCGACACGATTCGCGCCACTCTTGGTCTTCCTTGTAAAGATGAAAATGATGGGGACACGGATGAAATTACCGATCAAAATATGGAGAATTCCAACAACTCAGACCAAGGATCGAGCAGTATAAACAGTTCTCTTCGATTACCTCCTGTATGTTATGAGAATATTACTGAAATATCGAGTACATTCCTTGAATATGCAAGATTCCCTCAAAAAAAGGAGGCATTAGCCGTTTTTCTTGAAGATAAAGAATCTCTCGAAAAGCTTGTCAACATTTTTCACATTTGTGAGAGTCTCGAAGATATGGATGGTCTACGGTGCTTGTTTCTCATTGTGAAAATCTTGTCTTCTTTGACCAAAGTTGACGTGATGGAAGCGTTGTTTAACGAGGAACATATCATGGATATTATTGGAATGTTGGAGTATAATCCGTTTTTACCTGAAAGGATCCAGCATAGAAAATACCTGAATGAGAACACCCACTTTAAAGAAATAGTTCCATTTTCCTCATCTCATTTAAAAGATCTTATCATCTATACATTCCGACTAATTTATGTTAATGAATCATGTTTAACTGCTCCTTCCGTTTTTGAGGATCGATGGTCTGTTCTTGCCCAGTATATTTTTTTAAAAAAATCTGAAATCCTTGAAAAGATTCAAGAAGATAAAATATTCTGGGAATCATTCTTTGCTAAAGTAATAGATGATGAAATCTCCAATAATTCCCGATTAGAGCTGATTAAATTCCTGTCCGAAATCTTTTCGTATCTCTCAGTGTTACAGCCAGAACAAAGACTTAATTTCGTTGAGCTCTTGGTCAGTTTCAATGTTGTAGCCATTATACACAGGTTGTTCAATTTCGACGAAAGATCTATTAGAAAGGCTCTAATTGAGTTGTTAGGAAAAATCGTAGAGTTTATTCCGTTCTTTCTTAAAGAGTATGTCACAGATGTTTCTGTTGTTGATACACAACTCATCAACAATATCGCTCTTGAACTTAATCGGGATGCCGATACAGGGTTTACTGCTGCTATTGTATTGAAGACATTTTTATGTGTGAACTCCCCGGATTTGCAGGATAAAAGTAAACTACTCGAAAAGAGAGATAAATTTCTGAAATTCTTTTATAATGATTGTATGGAAAGCATTGTAGGTCCTCTGAAAAAATTTACTAATGAAAAATCTGTGATGGAAATAACGTCTAATGAAGCACAAACTCTCGAACTTATTCTTGAAATTATTATAATCTGTATTGAGAACCATGGACACCACTTTAAGAATTTCATATTTGATAGCGAACTCGGTAAGTATTTTTCAAACTTACTTAATGCAAGATATTATTGCCTGACGCATACTATTGTCAAACTGTTCAGAACTATGATAACGTTGAATGATCAATTCTTTGAAAGGTATCTTATTAGGGAAAAGGTTCCAGATAACTTTTTGGCATTACTTGTAGGGAAGCATAAGAGGTATGATATTGTACATTCGGCCATCATAGAGTTTTTTGAACATGTTCGGACAAATAACTTCAAAGATATGATTTTTTACTGTATTGAAAATAGTATGGTGTTTTTACGTAGACTGCGAAGGATTAATACTTTTTCTCGCATAATTATTACAGCCGAAAATATGGAAAGGAAGGCTAGGAAAAAGCCATTTGTATTAAATAGTGACTTTCATGATGATGTCTTTACGGATAGAAACATTCGAGTTTTAGATGTATCGGTTGAAGGTCATTTGTCTCCTACCATAAATGGTCATGTTCCATGTTCCTTGTTACAGAATGTGGCGATTGTTACACAAACTCATAGCGAAATAGAGAATAAAGCATCTGTAGATATAGAAAGGGGAGATAAAGACATTGAACTACCTGGGTATGATGAAACTGAACAAAAACGGCAAGTCAGTGACTCCTCTGTCGATGATGCAACAAATGATGTTGATGATATCGTTTATTCATCACCGCCTAGTGAATCCGTTCATCATGACGATCGTGGTGAACATGACAACAATGATGATTGGCTTCCTTCTATTAAGCCGAAAATAGAAGACGAAGAAGATTTTACAGTATCAGGTGTTAAGCGTGTGTCACCAGTTCATGTAATGACCTTTAATATTAACCAGTCTCCGATTGATGAAACGGAAAACAATTTAGGTGATCGTGTTATTCGCATTGTGGATTATTCTGACGACGAGGATTCTCCTCCTGAGAACGTTAATGATTCCGATAGTGCGCATATAACTGGTAATATTGCAAAAAAGGCAAAGTTTGTAAATAGTAGCTCAGATGATTCACAGACAACAATTACGGGTAATTAGAGATTTTGTATTCCTATTGTAAAAATGTATTTGCTTTTCAGTTCTGGGCTAACCTTTTCCATTTAGATTTAATTTTGAATTTATTGTTTTATGCTTAAGTAATATAAAAAAGTGTGCTTATCTGCATTTTTCGGTATACACGAGAAGTGATTATTTATCGGGTCCATCTTACTTGTATGGTTGTGTTTACTCGAATTTTGTTGGTTAACTTACTGTTCATGGTGGTCATTAGCTCAAAATTAGTTTGATGTGATAATTATTAAAAACGAATGGGAAACCAAGAAATTCTTTGACATAAATTTCAATTTATGCAAAAATATTTTTCCTTAATAATTACCTATAAGCTTAAAATTTTTATATCAACATGGGTAATGCAGCTTTTGAATTCATCAATTAAAATGAATGTGGATTCTATATTTTAGCAGAAAGATCTTTATTGTCATTATGTCGAACTGTATTTATGAATTGATCTTATATAAGATTTCGTTATTCATGTGCTGACTAGCCACATGTTGACAACTTCTTTGAATGTATGTGTAGAAATTATTAACAAAAAAGTAAGTTTTTGTATGATTTATCCCCTCCCCCCCCCGCTGGGTTTCTCTCTTTAAATCTCTTGCAATTAAATCGATTAATGTCTTTTGTTATTTCATCTAAATATCGAGATTTATGCTACTCCCCAAAGTTTACATTTGTTTGGAAATAATTTTTTGTGTTTTTCTGTCAGAATTTTTGATACGAAAGTGATTTTTATTTAATAATTTTGTGCATTATTATTTTTCAAAACATTTTTTACCCAATTATATATAATGTTTTCGACGAGTTTATTATCTGAATATAAGTTGTTATTAAAATATCCAAACCTAAATAATTTTGTACTCTAAGTTTATTACTTAATGTGTAATTATTCCCATTGATTGAAAATCATTAACACTGGATAAACAAATTATACTTTAGACACAGCGTTTCATGACTTTTTCAACTTTCGTAGAAGTTACGAATTTGTTCGAAATAAAAATTTTATTATAAAACTACTCATAAATGAACTATATCGTTTCTTTGGTGAAGACTATATCCAATCACTTTTTATTTCGAAGAAGTCATTTTCGTTGCTTAGAGTTCAGGGATTTTAGTGTTGG
>LDMZ01059614.1:0-10977 GCA_001455285.1 Sphaeromyxa zaharoni
GCGATGGCCAGAAGACGCTCGGGTCTGAAAGTTCCTTCGGTGTCAATATATATTGCCTTTCCCTCTGCACCGGAACTGTCTATAGGAAGCTGGCACGTCACACACAGCTGATGGCATAACTGTGTCTTTCCCGTTCGAAACTCTCCAAAGATCTCCGTGATCGATCCCGTTTCAACACCTCCATTGAGGAGCTTATCAAGCTCTTTAGATCCAGTGGTGATCTGAATCAGCTCTGATCGTTTTTGATGAAACTCAGTAGCTGTAGTAAAACCCATTGGGATTAGCTTATGTGCCTCGGATTGAATCTTATCAGCCTTGGCCTCACTGATTCCTTTAATTGTGATCAAATTTTTCTTTGGAGTAAACGCAACAGCTTCCACCGTGTGCAACCCAAACTCTTCAAGCTTTTTCACATCTACTGCTGAGATACCACAATTCTGTATCCGCGATGAAAAGTGTTATTTCAATCAATACCTCCAACTTAGATACGTGTAAGGGACCCAGAGACCCATCCTCTTCAGCGGTAGCCTCGACACCAGTTTCACAAGTGGTCGACATGAGCGAAAGAGACGACTTCATAACACAATGACACGAATTATTTATTCAATTCTTCCCGCCACTTGATATTCGTTATGCGAAAATTTCTAAATTTGCTTTAATTGCTTTACTGCTGCTCTTGCTGGATATTAGTATTAAAAATCTCTTATTCCAAAAATTGCTTTATATTATTGATAATAACTATTGACATAAGTTTAGGAATATTTGGTGATATTTTTCTTTGAATCTGACAATTTTATTTAAATTTAATGTGAAAGATATTGTCTATCTTTTTCCATTTGAAAAAGACTTATTGGTTCTATTACGACCTATTAACCTCGCTTAGATTTCTTCAGGAACCAGTTTATTAGAGAGTTGTCCCATGCCGGTGGGGTACATGAAAAAACAATTCAACTACAACTAAATCGTTTATATAGCCATATGCGGCTGAAAAGGGCTACCGTTTTTATTTAATTTCAAAAACTGCTGAGTATTTGTGATGGTATCATCGAAATCTTCGTATTTGGTTAACGGCAATTTTGTGTCGGCCTTGTAATCCTCAGGTATTGAACGAGTGTAAACAGATTTTACTTTATATGAATAAAAAATGAGATCGATAAGTGTAAAGGATATTTTTCAGCTAATTTATTAGTTTTACGAAACGGCCATATTTGATAATTTAATTTTACAAAATAGTTACCTGAAAATTGAAAAGACTTAGAATTATACATCTAATGAAGGGATAGCTTTATGGTTAGTGTTTTTATAGTATAGAGCTGTTTTGGATGGAATCAAACAGTCAAAGACGAAATTTATTGGCGAGTTTGGCGTTATTAATATATATTTTTATGTTCAAATAAAAAGTTATTAATATTTCTCATTCATCAACAATCTTAAACTTTATACTTCTAAAAGCTGTTGAAAAATAATTAACTAATCAAAATTAGCATCAATTGTAATTTTTCAACTTTTATTCAGAACAGAAGTGATTGACGGTGGCTCAAAAGCCGCGTGGACCTTTCGAAAAGGCTTTTTCCCTGCTTTTGAAAATTTTTTGATAATTTGTTCTTGTATTATATATTTTCGAAATAATAAAAATCAAGGTATAAAAGTGTATTTTCAAGAAGAATGATTGAAATTTTTTTATTAATTTTGTCTTTAAGGATCCGATACCTAACTAATAGTCGCTTGTGTGATATATATATATAGTGCAATTCTTATAAGATAAAATCACCCCCAAATCTACCATTTTAATCTTTTTATAAGCATTATTACCATACGGGAACAATTAATCAACCTCCTTTGAATTTTTGTTCTAACAATTTCTGAGCCTCTATTACCCTAAAAATCATCAAGGATCAAACATGAATCATATCAAAATATTATAATTTTTTTTATATCCTGTTATTTTATCATGATAAATATTTTGATTCTTTATAAGAAAAATTAAAATCTCTTACATATGAAAATAAGACGGATCAACTTTATTTATACAATAGATTCTTTTTCATATGTAGTAACAATACAAAATTGCACAAGTTTTTTATTGTTGCGTGTCGAGCGATTTACTTTAAAATAATCAATAATTTTTTGTTCTTAATGGGCTCTAAAATTGTATTTTTTGTATAATAGTGGTTCTAAACCATTATGAAATTATTTCTTGAAATCATAGGGACAGAAAACAAGAATTAGCCAATGATGCAGTTCGGATTTATTGAATGTAGACCATGTGACTCTAACATCTAGTCAAATTTCCTAAAACCTAAAAGTTTAGTAGGGTGTGAAAAACATTATCTAATTTGGAGAATTTAATCATAAAAATTCAATAAAATATTAACAACGTTTGATTACCCACACTTAAGAATGAGAACCTTCAACCATACATTAATTAATAGAACGTCTTTTGTACTAATGCTGTCGCGCATGTGATGTAAAAACATGGCAGGCAACACGAAGGAGACGGAGCTTACGTTTCCTTTGCCTCCATCTGAGTATTATGAGAACTTTTCATCAGATAATATCGAAAAATTCGGGAGAATCAACCCTCCACCGGTTCTTACGGAAAAATACTCTGTCTTTGGGGTCACATATGATGTTTAAATCTCTATTTTGTTATTTTTTAATTTTTTTGCAGCCATGTGATAATTACATTCAGCCTTTAGAGGATCAAGGATTGGAAAGATTATTTCCATTAAATGATAGCAGTTTTTTTTATTTTAAAAATTTATATATGATTTCAGATAGGCGACAAACTATGAAAAAACTTAATCATTCGATTTTAGTTAAATTTCTTGAGTTGTTGAAAGTACTTAGTTTATCACCCACATCAGAGATGGTAAGTATTCTGATTAAAGTTATAGATAAGGTTCGACAATTTCAACGTCCATTCTCATTCAACCAACCATTTTTTTAATTGTGTACTAAATATATTACTAGAATATGTACCTTAATTAAGATACTTTACCATATTTTAGAGGAAGGCCATAAATAATATATGATCTGTTTTCCGCCAATCAGTGCTTTTACCTAATTTTAAAAACGCTGGGAAGTATTGTGGAAAATATTTTTTATATAAATTTTTTACAGCCTGCCAGAAGCTTTTGTTGAAAGCTAACTAACCATTTCCAGTTTGTTATGATTATTTCTCTAGTTGTTACATTCGTTTGACATTTAAAGAGTGTAAAATGATTTTTAATGATAAAAGAGTTTAAAAAATAAATTAATGCAGTTTTGAAGATTACACGGTGAAATCAACTAGCAGATTAATTAATAGCTTTGTATCCCTAAAATGTTTATGTATTTCTAGTTAAAATTTTTTCGAATCAATTTTTTGTAATATTACGTTAAATTTAATACAACACGATAATTTTTATACATAGTCTTTTAAGGGTACGTTCGAAGGTTAGTACTTAAAGGTTATTTGAATGTATATATTTAACTATTTCATGTAAGATATCATAGGGTCTATAATTTGATGTCAGTTTTTTTACAACATTTAATATACAATTAAGTGCAAAATTATTCTTGATATCAATCATACGATCATGCCAAGAAGGACTCATACGCCAAACAGTGTTTGACCATATCTAGATATAGTGTTTTTTAGTCTCTATTTTTAAATAAAAATTAAAAAATTTAAATTAATCATTTAAAAATGTGTTTATTGCTTATAGTGAAATAAAAACATTAGAGCTCTATATTTTTGAAGTGTTTTGAATTTTATAAAATATTCGATTTTAACATCTATATTCTACTTAACTTTAATTCATTCCTTTTTAAAGCATAAATATATATGCTCTGGGTTCTTTATGTCCATAAATATACAATGTTTTATTAGTTTTAGAATATAATTTTTTCATTATTGTTATTAGATGCTCTGACGCTAAATATTCCATTCAGTTCTCTAATTTAAATGAATATCCACATGTGTTTTGAATTATAAAATTGAATCTTCCTTATTTAATTCTTTCATGTAAAGTATCAAATTTATTTTTATGAATAGAGACAGCTTTAAAAAAATCGAGGTTATTCGAACTTGGTTTTTAGGGACTTTCTTTATGAAAAATGTTTATTTTTAAGGATGTAATAGACTTATAAAATGCACATATTTTTCCTCGGCATATCTTTGACAAAAGAGTCATTTAAACTATTTTTTTTTAATCAAATATGATTTTTTACATTATCTTCATACTTATTATAGTTTGTTTCTTGGATTTAAAACTGTTTTTAGTAGAACCTCATTTCTTTTAGTGGATTATCTTTAAGTGCAAAAAACAAGACCCAGAATCATGACTATTTTTTTCCTTAAAATTTTTCGATATAATTGCAATAAAATATTATATAACCCTGTAAATTATTTTTTCTATTTTTATAATTTTTTATCAATGATAACGTATTGAAGGAATAATGATTTTCTTTAATTTTTGTAACATTTTAATGTTTAGAAATTGTAAAAAACATCAGTTTAGAGTTTGATAGAGAATTTTTTTAAAAATATCGATTGTAACTACCTAATGTTTTCAAAAAGTCAAGTAGTTAGTTTAATAAAATGGCAATGTCATGGATCATGGATCGATGAGTTGGAGTTTATGAAATAATTTTTGAAAAAAATTCAATTAATAATTTACCATAATTTTTGAATCCTCCAAATTGGTAAATTTTAATTGAACTACATTCTTTCAAATCATTTTTATTAAAAAAATAACAGGAAGTACATGAAAATTATCGTAATCAGGAAGCATAATAGTGTAATATTCTAAATATGTATCTGGATCCATGTGATCATATCTCCATACAGAATAATATAATTTTGATTAAATACACTATTATTGAGGATTTGCGACTTATTTTTTGAACTAAAAACACGAAACTTGAATTACTGCTGCTAATAAGCGAATATATTTGTAAGAGAAAAATTGTTGTTTATACAATTTGATCCATTTATTACATAGTTTGACTAGATCAGTAAATAACTCCCTTACATGAAGACACCTAGTATCGATGCAGTCATGTAGAATATTACATACAGCTAAAATGAACATTTACAAAACTATCAAAAAAATTCAGTTTTTTTCATTCCTTGTATTCTTTATCCCATATTACTTATGATAAAAAGATTATATACATATAAAGAATAAAAAATCTACCTAAAAACTTTTCCATATGTCACAAAATGTTTCATATTAAGTTTTATTATTTGAAAAAAATATAAAAATATTTTTATTATTTCAGAGGTATCAACAACTTTATTTAGCTTATATAATGAATAATAATCTTAATATTTTTTAGCAATAAAAACTATTTTAAATCAAAGATAAAATACTGGTGATAGGTTTATATATGTACACCGGTTTTAAATTTTTTTTAAAATAATAGTATTTTGAAAGTCACTGATAATTTATAGCCAAATATTTTCACGAAATTAGATGACATCAATGTCACAATACTTATGTTTTTAACTGTTTACCTACATTAAGATTTAATGGAGCTATTCCAAATTTTTCTGTGCAGAGGAACTGCCAAAATTTTATTAATAATGCCTATATAGATATGTTAAACCTTTAATCTAACAACTTGTTTAAGTGTCTAATTTAATACTCAACTTATGATATTATTTTTTTCAAAACAATGATAAGATCTTTCCTTTGATTCGTTGTAATAATGAATGGAGTGTATTATTTATATTTATTTTTTGGGTACTTTCAAACTTGTTTTATGATTTACCTTTTAACTTGAATGAGGAACTTGTAAAGACATGTTTTCCATGAATTGTTCATAACTCAATTTGTTGTAAGTACATTGACAAAAAATGAGGATTAATTTACTATAATTTGAAACCCCACCTATAAATTAATGTATCTTGAAGCTTATATCATGTATTTAGATTAAATGTCAATTAAGGTTTGAACTAAATTAATAATCATTTGGATTGATTAAAGTTTGGTTGATGAATATTAAATCTTTAAAGATTAAGTTTTTTATCACGGTAATGGATATAATCTTTTATTTTTCTTGTATTTTTACTGAAGTATTTCTAGGCTACTTGTTCTATTTATCATTTATCTTTACCGTATTATCATTAACGGGAAATAGGCCAAACAGTCTTACAGAATCTTTTTTTACATATGACTTATTTTGATGTGTCCTATAACAATTTTTATTACGTTTTCTGACTTATCCTTCAATCTTATTTTCAATTATTTAATTTTCTAATTCAAAATATTCTGTAATATCTGAAAAATTGTTTTAGTTCTGTACAAACATTTTCAGTGTTAAAATCGAAATTAAAAAAACACATTTTTTAATTCTAATTCTAACCGTAACAAATGATGTTGTATTCTACTGAAAGAAATAAATAACCCTTCAATTAGCTAACTTTTTAAGAAATATTTGATTTTGAAGCTATTTTTTATACTTAAATTCAGAACGTTATCCCATGCATCTTTAAACTTTTTCTATTATTTCATAAACAAACAAATATTTTTTATTTTTTTTAATTTAACAAATCATTCGTACGGTTTTAAATAATTTCATATTTTTAGAAAATAGAGATATTCTTTTGACTAAGTTATCTGTAGTTTTGAACGTTTTATCTTGCTTAAATTTTATGTCACAATTAAGAAACAATAGTTAGTTAGTTTCATACTGAATTTAATATAAATAAGCTGTTTATATTTGGTTTGATTATAATTTAAATCGTCTTCCATATTTGAATATCTGAATGAATTTAAATTTTTATTTTTACTTTTTTGGTAAATTATTTAATTTCGGGACAAGAAACCACTCATAACTAACGACAACTTCAGTACCAAGGCATGAAATGCTAAACAATTATTTTTTTGATTTTTCTTATAAGTTGCTTTGAGACCAATAAGTTACTTTTTACTAACAAAAGATACTTTGTGCGAAATTTAATAAAAACTACGAAATAACCAGGTCAGACTGTATTAATAAACTTTTCAAACTTTAGAAAATGTTTGTTGTCCATAATTTTTTATAAATATAATACGATGCCTTTTATTATTATTGAAGGCTTGAAACCATCTTCAGCCTGGTTTGTGACAAATATTTATATGTGATTTTAAGGTTTCATGCTACAATGTTTGTTGTACCCAATCCTACCGAATATTATTAGTTAATTCCACATTAGATAATTTTTTCAGATCTAAATATCATTTTGAATGACCAAGTCTAGAGTAAAATTTTTTAAGTAAACTGATACTATCACTGCAGTTTACTTATACCTTCTTATAAACAAAAGTCAATAGTTATGGTATGCTCTAAGCTAGTCTAAAATTTACATAAAATTTTAAAAAATATGAGAGGGCTTTAGTAACTAGATTAGGAAAAAATGTAAGAAGGATTTTTTTGGGTATGAAATTAACAATTATTTGATTTTTTTGAAGAAAGTTAAAATTAAAGAATAATATATAAAATTTATCCTAGGATATAGGCTCCATATCGTGTTGTCGCAAATTTAGATATTTCAGAAAAAAGTAACTATTCACAGATTTTTATTTTTATTATTTTTGAAAAAGTTGAGTTTAATGATAAATTTTTCGTTGATATATAAATAGAAAAAAAATTTGAAATTACGTAAAAGAAAACGGCTATATTATATAGTATATTTTTAGAGATTTTCATAGCCAGCAAACATGTTTGATCGAATGAAAATGTGTTATGGATTGAAATATACAGATAAAGTAAACAATAATTGTAACTATACACATCTTTATTTTGATTGATGAGTTCTTATTTTACACATTTGAAGAGTCTTAAATGTAAAATTAAAGCTTTGAGAACAGCTAAGTTTATCTATAAACGTTAATATTAAAATATATATCCTATACAAATATACCTATAACCAAGGCAAATAAATGCATAGGGGTAATCTTTTTTACATACAATTAACCTCTGGATGACGATCCGTACCATATAAAAGTTTGATTAGCTACGGAACTGTAAACTTCACTTCCTTCTGTATTCATTCTTCATTTAGATAAGATATCTAGCTATTATTGCTCTTTCCTGCAGGGCGGTGTACTTAACAATGATTCCCTGAATTATTATGATTTTTAAACGGCGTGAAATTTTCAGATTTTTAAGTCATTTTTATAAATGTTTTGTTGCAGAATTATAAAATTATGTAGTATGTGTGGATGTGGGCAGTTATGCACAAGGAGACAATTATTTATAAATAGTGCTTAAATAAAAACTAATCCGTATTAACTGAATAGAGATGTATGAAATATTCATTCTATTATACCTTTATTGTTTTAGCAAAAATAGATAAATAATTTTGAAATTTTTAGAAGTTTTTTTAGATTTACTATAAACCTTTTCTAGCCTTCATGTGGTTCTACCCATGATAAACTTACTAATGTATAATTAAGTTAACGTTCGCTTACAACGATAAAAGTTTCAAGTCATGTTTATAAATTTTTATTAAAGTTTTTAAAGGTTTTAACCTATGTATAATATAATTATTCCGTTTCAGTGTTCTTAAACTTTTACAGCCTTAGACATACTCTAGGATTTTAGATCCATCATAGATCTGTGCTTTAATTGCTTTATTTTTGCCTGTAATCATTTCCTTAAAACCAATTTGATCAGCTTTGAGAATGTTGTAACATTGATGCAAAATCGTTATTTTTTACATAAACGTTAAGATATGATAGATTTTGATATAATATGTGATAAAATTGCTTAATACTCCATACATTTATTTGTATTTTAGGAAATATATATCAAGTAGGTTATAAACATGAAATGAAATGTGTTAGGATACCCTTATTACGGAAAAAGTAGAGTTAACGTATAGTGTATACTAGAACTTGGTATTTGACGTTACAAATAGGAAATAACTTGAATAATTTTTACCATGGTAATTTTATAAATTAACACCTGATATCTGATTTATTGTACGAATGTTTTATACGATTTAGTGCCATAAAATATGTTATGCAAATAAACTTTTCATATTTTTGTGAGAATTTTTTTAGCCCGTAAAAAAAGGTCAATATTTTTATATTCTCTTGTGGCCTTAAAGCCTTCGTTGACCTCTGAGGTGACGTAAATTAAATTTAAGAACCCTTCAATTAGATACATCAAACATAGGAAATTTTCGTCATTGGCATGTTTTGAACAAATTCTGCCACATTGGAGAATTTTGGGTTGAATCTTTTTATATGGAATCTTTCTTTTTTCTAACTTATAATTACTGAAGATATCTTTCCTTTATATGACATCAAATTAGCTAATAATTTTGCAACGTTAACCCCTTATATTAAAGTTCTCTATTTTTTGGTAAAAATATTTACTTAAGAGTCTATTTAATTGTTGATTTTATTTTTCATAAAATGGGCTATTACGTTATAGTTCATGTTGCATGATGACCAAGTTAACTCAATAATAAATAAATTTTTGGTAGATTTCTAGGTAATCGTACAACCTGTGTCGGTGTTTAACCCTTTCACTTTTTTATAAATAGGATTTGGTATTATGTAAAAGGTAGTAAATTTTTCTTTGGACATTTTCGTTAACGGCTTCATTATTTAAATACACCAATCAGAGTTCGTAGAAATATCTCACCGAACACAACAGATTAAAACTCTAAAAATTTCAAGGATTTTTGATTTTACGTAAAATAAATTATGATGAGAATTATCTACTATCATTATACTTTTGGCTTTCGTAAATATTTTATGGTGGTGTAACCACTACTAGTTATTTATTTTCACACATATAGATAAAATAGGTGGTAAATAAATGTTAAGAGGGTTTAAATATATTTATTTTACAGATACAAATGTGAATACGAATGGTAAGGTGGCACTCATGTATCAACTGACGTGTTCAGTCCCTTGGAGTTGGACTATGGTCAATAGCAAAGCTTCAATCAGAGTTCAAATGTGTTAAAAACGGCTACTTCTAAATTAATAAGATATGGATGCTTGAAAGCAGCAATGTTAATGCAAAAATGGTTGTAGTAATATTCTTAGCCTGCTTACTTCCCGAAATTGTCCAGTATTTATGATATTAAGCGAAATTTAATTAAATTTATCCTATAATTTTTAAAGATTTCAAAAATATTAACTATAGTTTGATATTACCAATTCGATAATCCTTGCCGATACTAAACTGCATATTTGACAATAACAACTGTTTTTCTGACCTACCAAGATTTGATCTTCAATCATATCTGCACTTTCTGTCAATTAGGTTATTATCCTTTATTTTAAAAAGGTTTTAACAAGTCTTTTTAACTAACTAAAATATCAGGCCATCTTTTCTCAATTTTTCGAAACCTTCTTGACCTCTGTTAATTTTTAAATGCTACAGTTAATGTATATTTGAGATTTAAATACATTTTATATACACCTAGGAATCATTTTGATTTTTATTGGGTTGTTTTAAAATCTAATAGTGACTCTAGAATATGTCTATTGATTTATACCTTAAAGATTGGTAGTGTTACTAACAACTATTGTATAAAGCAAATTTTTTCAGTTTTACTTTTTTAATTTGGTGTTTATATATATACTATTAGTCTTACAGCATTTTTAATTTTTTTATATACTGGAATTTACTGTTTCTAACTCTCATGTGCTTAATATTTCACTAAAACATCCGTTATGTTTTTTGGACCCGAAATTTTGTTATATCACCTGCATTTTTACTCAAACTGGTTTACCGTTAAAAATTAAAATATATTCACAAGACTCCGCTCAATTCCTGTTAATAAGGAATTTTTTAAAATAGTACAACTACCCTCCTCTTGTAATTTGAAAATACTTCAATATTTATTAATTATTTTGTATTTATTTCTTATTATTGGTTGTAGATTGAAAGGAAGATATCTGATCTGAGACTTATGTTCATTAATTTACACCATATGATAAATGAAATTCGGCCACACCAGGTAATATATATATATATATA
>LDMZ01059708.1:0-19864 GCA_001455285.1 Sphaeromyxa zaharoni
GATAGCAGATGTTATTGTTTTCTTTTCATCAGAGTAAACAGAAGTTTTGTTGATTCTATCCACCAACTGTTTTATTTCTTTTTGATGCCTTTTTCTTTCTTCCTCCAGGTTTGTAGTAATTACATTCATCTGGGTTTGTTGCATTTGTATCTGCTGCGGAATCAATCCAATCAACTCTTTCAATTCACTCATTTAATCAAATTTTCGACTGCGCCAGCTGTTGTGTTCTTAAGATATCAGCGTGCTGCTTATACGATAATCTACGATAAAATACGAAATGTTATTAATCATAATCCGGATATAACAATCTTGATTTAATGAATTCACAATGATGCCATTAAAAGTTACGGTAAGAAATGGTAATCTATTGGTATTAATGCATAAAATATATACGTGCTGTTGACTTAAAAATTTTTATTTTACATTATATTATTTTACTTAGACATTTATGTACGAAATTTATAATTAAAAATTATCGGGTGGTAAATTTTGAAAGAAATAGTAAGATTGATTTCTAATATGCTAAAAGTTACTTCTACCAATTATTTATATCTTCAATTCAAATTCATTCAATCTTAATCTGATATAATACAAGATCTAAATATATTATTCATCACGATTTACCAGCTATACTAATTTTTGGGAGATTTGATACATCATGAGTAATCATGTTATAATAAAACAAATGAAAAAAATATTTTACGAATTATATTTAATTAAATATATAGATTTTTTTAGATATATTTCTTGGAGCTGAATTCGTAAAAATTAATTCTTTTCGGAACCAGAACTCTAAAACAGTAATGTTTAAAGACTCCTTCAAATGTCCACTAATTCTGCATACCTACTTTAATGAAAATAAAAAAACATAAAAAAAGAAATTAACTTCCAGTATACCGACGGTTAAATAACGTTGACATATTATTGCTTGCAATTTTGTAAGGGATATTGAACTAGAATGAAGGCTACGAAAGGGAAAATATATCATCTTTATGCAGAAGGAAAAGTATGTCAAAATGATTTCTACGTGACCCCTTGCATGGTTCATGTGAAATATAGAACTAAAAATGAAATTATTTATCAAATATTTACTCGGTGTTATTTTGTTAAATCCCCTGTTTCTATCAAAAAATTTCATTTTCCTAATTTGGAGATATTGGATGATTTTAATTTGGATATATCAGTATCTGCTTGATTAAACACATCAACAAGAGATAACACTAGATTTTATTTATACCTGTTTTTGTAATTATAAATTCATAGTTGTTTGCATATTTTTTTCTGGTCTCTGACAAGTTCTTGATTTATTTTTTAATGAGTATTGCTTAAAAAAACTACAATAGATTGCATATTACTTCCTACACGATTCTGTCAAAGAATTATATAGTGGTGATAATAATTCCTTCCATGAAATATTTTTTTTAAAAAATCAAACTTAACGTTCGTGGATTTAATAATCATAATATTTTTATGTTTTATTTATATCTATTCAAATGTGATTAACATTTAATTGATCAAAATAAACTAATTATTATTAAAAAACATTTAAAAATCTTAAATAATATAACACATTGAAAAAGTAAACTTCATTATAAGCATATCAAATCCACTTTTATTTAGTAAATAAGTTTAATCATTTCGTTTAAAATGTAATTTTATTTCGCCTAAAACTATACAATCTTAATAAAAACCCGGATAATATGAAATATTTTTATGCTTAAACAGTAATTTTTTAGTCCATTAATAATAATAACAGCCAGACTATATGCCTCTTTTAAATGTATTCAAAATATTTAGGAGATGACAAGAGAATATACACCCCGAACATTTTCAATATTTTGCTCACTTCATTTTTCAAAACCAATCCTCTTGCTTCCCATAAAACCATGTTAGAAAGAAATATAAAAATTAATGTTGAATTACGGAAGTGTAAATTTCCTCTATAATAATAAATAAACACTAAAAATATCATAGGGCTTCCCGTTAAATAAAGAAAATTTCGTGATCAATAGCGAAAAGATGATTTAAGTCAAATATTTATCCACCAAATTTCAGTAAATCATTAATCCAATTCCAATGGAAATAATAATTATAGCTGCAAAATAACCGATGAGATTAAGAGTTCGAGTATTAATCATTCTTTGAATGGAATTAGTAATTCTTCTATTGCTCAAATAATGTCACTACCTAGAAGTACTGTTGCTACAATTATTAGCAGTGGCAATAAAGAAGGTGTTTTAGATCCATAGAAGCGTGGTGGAAACACTCGTTCAAAATTGACTGATGATCAAAAGAGGTCAATAAAAAATTGGATTGATAGTTATGCGATCATTACTCTAAAACAATTGACTCTTAAGACTGTGACAAAACTCGGGGTAAAAGTTGGAAAAAGCACTATCGACAGGTGCAATAATGAATTCTATTATTCGTTGAAAACCAGCACCATTGTACCTGAAAGGCGAAACGTCTCTTCTACTATGAAGAACGTTTTGAATATGCAACAAATTTTAATAGTTTTTTGTTGAATGGTAATGATAGAAGATTTGTGTTCCTAGACATGGTTGGTTTTGCCGTATCCACTCGTACCAAATTGGTCGTTCTCCCATTGGGACATCCTCATATGTTACAATGGGTGAAATTAAAACTAAAAATATTTCAGTAATTGCATCCATGAATAAGTAAAGGGTGTTTGATCACGTAGTCAATGATAGGTTAGTTAATGGAGAAGATTTAAATTCTTATTTATCTTCATTAAAGAATAAATGCATTAAAAAGGGGATTGAAAACCCAATTTTACATTTTGGATAATAGCAGGATTCCCCATTATTCTGGTGTGAAGGAAATTATTGAACAACAACAAATGGATGTGTTGTATCTTGCTCCATATTGCCCGCTTCTCAATCCAATTTTGAATGGATTTAGCAAATGGAAAAGTTTTGTTTCCAGAGGGATAGCAACAAATGAAAATGAGTTTAAAAGTTTAATACTTTCTGGATTTAATTTGGTTTCATCAAATGATTGCCGAAGATATTTTAGAAAAATGACCCGTTATGTTTTAAGATCTTTGTTGAAAGATGAGATTTTTGAATAAAAATTATTTGAAACTTTTTGACTTTTTTGTATTTTCTATTTTACCTTAAATCATCTTTTCGCTATTGATCCGGAAAATGTCGTTATTGGTTGGGAAAGTGTCGTAATTGAACTGGAAACCATATATTGTAAAATTACGATTAAACGTTTTATATTCATCAATTAGCCATGAGTTTATCCACATAAAGTAATTTCATCAAAATCAATTTCAGATTTTTATTAAAAAAATGAATAGTAAGTCCCAGTTAATTTATATTTTAATTTAAAATAAGCAGTAAAAAATTTCATAATATAAATTATCTTAAATTTGTTTAATGTTTCTCACTAATTGGTTACTAGATGTCTTTTATGAGAAGTCAAACATATAGCTCATTTATTCTAGTTTTTAACTGAAACTAATCGATTAAGAAATTAAAAAATTAATTTATCAAAAAAGGATTACTCTGGAATTTTTACAATATCGTTTACAGTCTTCTATTTAATTATGCAAACACCTATCTAAGTTTTATAATTTTACTTAAAGCAAGGAACAAAAGACTACTATACACATAACTGGATGTATTTGTACATTCATTTTAACCATAATATGACTTGGTGCATTAATTTTTTCCGTGTACAGTAGAGAAAATTAATATATAAGTTGATAAATTTATATTTTTAAAATAGTTATATTATTCAATATTTAATGACTTGAAAAAAATACATTGTACGAGTAATTTTCGCGATTAAATGCTCTCTATTTAACAGAATATGGGATGTTTAATTAAACTAAATCTGCTGCAACATACCTTACAGCGGTTTACTGTAAATTGTTGATTACAAAACAAATAAAATTGATAAAATGTTTTTTGATATTTATTTTTTGTCCATCAAAAAAGAGATATAGTTCATGCTATTGAGGAAAAGTTTAAATTTACAGTGAAAAATAATGACAATCATTTCCCAAATATTGTTATATTACTTATTAATTTTTCACATTTTATTCAATATTAGATATCTTACTAGGATTAGATTGCTTTATAATTTATAACAATCTGAGAACGCACATCCTAAAACATATTATAGAAAATTTAATTATTTAGCACTGTGTATATTAAAAATAAGCTATATTATACTAAAGTGATATTTCTCGTAGTAGGCATTTTTAAAATAGTTATAATTTTTGATTTCATAAATTTTTTTGTTAAAACTGGTAATAAAAAATTGTTTGAGATATTTATCGTTTTGTTATTGTAAAGATTATTTTTCTGACGACATAAATATTGCTGGAAAACCGATATTAGTTTACGTTAGTCTAAGCTCATAGCTTAATTTTCCAAAATTTACGCCCCAAGCAAGAGAAGTATGTTTTATTATTTTGTCTTGTAATGTTAAAATAGAACATCATTTTATTTCTGTAAACGAAAAATCTATACTCTAAACTAAATAAAAATGTTCTAGTCAAATATTATGACTTTTTGGAATTGCTTGTAAAATTAAGAGCATTCTCCACGAAATTGGAGCGATGTTTATATAGTTTTTACTATGCCAATATTTGATAGTAAATTTAATGAAAATACAACAGAAAAAACTTAAGCTGCATGAATCAGCAAAATTTTCTAAAAATTTTAATACCTTTTAATTTTGCCGTCAAAGAAAGAATACAGATTAATTCCTTGATAGAACTTCGAATATTTTTTTATAAAATTATATATTAAATTTATCTAAAATTAGCCAACTCAAAAAAAGTATTTTATAATGGAATATTTATTTTATCCTAAGAATCAAGTTTAACTTAATAACGATTATGAAATAAATATTGAATTTTTGTTGTTGTCTCTTTCCATTCAAAGCAAAATTATTTATCTCATCGCTGATTAATTTCTTTTTATCATTCTGTTTTACTTGATATAAAAAGTGCATTTGAAATATAACATGTAAATTAATAGTATTTTGAAATCGAGCTAACAAACTTCCATACATTGGTTGGAATTAATTTTTCAGCATTGTATCTCTGTACGTAGAAATAATTAAAATTAAAAAATTTAAAATTGTTTTTCATTTAAGTTCATTATTTTTATTGTAGGAAATTTGTCTTTTATCCGGAAATATGACTCATATTCTAGACTGATTATGCCGTTTTAATGTTTTAAATTTCTGGTATACCATCAAGAGAGTATTTAAAAATTTTTTGCTCTCTTTCAAAAATAATATTATGGTATATTTAAAAAATGAAATAACGGATAAATATATTAAAGATTAAAACCGTATAAAATTTTTTTGTTAAATATTAGTTAGCATATATTATGTTTATATTATTTATTTTATACTGTTAATTCCCATTATTTTAAGATCAAAATTATAAGATTTAAATTTAAACCAGCATTTTTATATAAAATTTTATCTTTATATGGGTAAATTATTTATGCTTTCGCATATTATCATACCTGCATATATCAATATTCATTTTTATTACATTGAAGAAAAATTTAATTTAAAAATAGTTTTTTATTTTATTCTGTGCTGTATCGGAAAAATGAACTATTTTTTTAAATTTTCTCAATAACACTAACCTTGAAAATATCCATATGGTTATTGGATTTTTTTTAATATAAACCCATGGTCTCTTTTACTGATTTTTTCAAATTAATATTAATACGCAATGATATTACTGCATAAAAATAAACAAATTCAGAATAAAAAAATTATAAAAAAATATTTGGTGTATAATTTAAATATTTTTTATTTTGTAGATGCGCTAGCCACAGTCATTACATATATGTTTAAATTTAGTGATTAAGATGATTTTAATCTTAATCATTCCAGCTTTAGCGTGGATATATGCTTATTAATGCATTAAAAATCCTTAAAAATATAACGCACTTATTGTTGGGAAACAAAACTCTATACAATATACCAAATATATTTCTTTTTTCAAATCATTTCAATGATTTGGATTCAAAAAGAATTTTTTTTTATTTTTTGAGATAAAAAATTTAATTAAAATACTATAAACATGTATAAATGTACTTACAATTTTAAAAATTTTTCAAAGATAATATTAAAAAAATTTCATGCAAATGTGTACCATTAAATAACTTGTTTATTATCGAATGTGTGATCACTACCTGATTAGGGCTTCAAAACTATATATAATTATCCCTTTAAAGTTCTTTTTTATTTTGTTAGTTTTTTATCATTGGTCCGACAATAAATACGTCAAAATAACTTTTAAATTGTAGGAAAATGCTCATTAGATCTTAAAGTTATATTTAACTTCTTGCATATATAAAGATAAGATGTTATATGAAGAGATACGTTAACACTAGTTAAAATATTGTGAACTTTATATATAGAAATCATTTATTATCACATTATTAATTATTCAACTTTTCCAACATTCTGAGCTTTAAATTTATGCAAATTTTTTCATTTATGTTTATGTCCGGCTAATACATATATAAACAAACTTTCTGGGATTTCAAATTAAAAAAAAATAATTTAACCATATTTTGTGATAATGCAATATTTCACATCAATACGAAATAATAATTGGGAGGAGTTTTTAACCAAATAATTTTGTAATAAATATAACACATACATGGCTTTCTCGATAAATTTATGCGCCTGAGAAATTTAAATTATTCAAATTTTATGAAATAAATTCACATTTTTTTCCGATTTACACCATATGAATTCGAATTGAATTGGTAACAATAAATTTATTTTTACAAAACAATTCAAATAAGTTTATTTAAATTGGCAACGTTAGATATGATAACTGATACGAATCGACGCCTGAAGGATGAACAGTTTACAATATGAGAACCGTTACATGTCCCATTAATGCGGGAAATATTCTGGAAGTAGCGTGATTATGTTGCGATCGCTTGACTTATCACTTCACCAAGAAATTCAATTTTTTAAATTTTAAAACACAACAAAGATGAGGAAAATTTAAAGTGCTCCTTCATAATTCTCCATTTTTTAAATTCAGGATAAGTGAAGTTGATTCAAATATTTATGCTCTCTTCTTCTTTCTTGCATTTATTATTTAGCCAAAATTTTTATTATAAACCATGTATATTCGCTTACAACAGAATAATTAAAAAAATTTTATGAAAGTTTTGCGGTTTGTATCATATTAATATTTTATTGTGACATCAGTAAGTAAGAGATTATATTTTGGAACTAGCCTTCGAAAAATTATGATAAAATGTTCATTTTCGCTAGTCATAAATTTCTTTTTCACACAAAAATTTTATGTCGCCACGCTATCTGTTTTTCAGCATGAATATTAGCCATTATTATCATATATCGTTAAGACAGGTTTCAAATATATATATTAACCTCAAATTACAACGTTTTTTTATTAAAATTTTTATTTGTCGCAATGCTAACAAATTAAACAAATAAATTTTTCGTCCATGGCATTCCGTTTGTATATAAACTCGAAAACACATCATAAATATGTATACAGCATTTTCGGAATTCTTATATTAATCACGAACTATCTTATCCATTATGACATTAAAAGGTTGATAGGGACATGAAAGAAGGAACTCGGTTAATTTTAGTTTTTTATTGATTTTTTTGTTTTTAACAATATTCAAAAATTTTAGTGATAAAAATTAAATTATATTGCTTCGTTTACTTGCGACATACGATTATTTAAACTTTTTTTAATGCTGATTTTTTTTATTAATTTTTTTAAATTGTATTTCATTCGTAAAACTAATATCATTTACATAATTTCAAAGCTTTGAGATTCGATTAAAATAATTGCTTAAAACTATTATTTTTTGTTTCTATTATGTCAGAAACTGTTACTTTATTTTTTAGGCAATAATGTTACAAATAAATATTAATTGATATATCGTTTAACTCATTCCAGTTTATAATGTACGTATGTTCCAATTCTTTGAATATTGCTCTATTTCTAACAGATACATTATTTTATCAATTACTTTAATATATGAAGGAGTGAACCGTGTTTTCGTTTAATATATCAAAGAAAAAATATTGCCTTTCTAATTTATGTATGTTGTTATTTTGAAACCTATTTGATGACCTTGGTACAAATTTTAATTGGTGAATATTAAAATCTAAAGCTACATATTTTTTCTGAACCGATTTTTAACCTTCCACATAAAAAAAATAAGAAAATATTATAATATTTTGGATAAAACATAATATATTTTCAAATAGTTTGCTTAAAAGTTACTTAAATTAATGCGTTTTTATATCGAATTTGGGTTTAATTGTTTTGAAACTTTTATCTTCACTTTTTTTTTACTTTTTTCGAAAAATTCACAAAAAAATACTAAACTTAATCTAAAAAATTTTTTTAATAACTTCGATGTTTACAATTTGGCGGTCTTTAATAAAAATTATTTTGTATGTCTTATCACAAAAATTATCTCTTATTTTCCACTAAAGATTTTAAAAAATCTTTCAGACATTGTCAATAAACAATTTAAATATTTTTTTCACAATAATCTATTATATATTTTGAGTTTGAACATATATATTATTCGAGTTCAAAGTGATCTATTGTTAGAATTAATACTATATGAAATTATTTATTACCATTTCGGGCATTCATAATTAAAGAATTACCAAAATTTTCATAATATTTTGGTCTACTGGTATATTTTATCTAGACAAATATACTGAAATATTTCAGTATTACATATCTGAATTTTGGATATTTTACTATTTTAACCCAGCAATACTTATTTTCTCTTTTATTGCGAATTGAGAGGCTTCTCGAAATTAATCCGAGGTTTACATATCCATGCTTTCTTAAATCATTCTCATAATCTTCGATTTCACTCCAAGTATATATAAGAATATAGGCAAGGTCGTTTTCGAAGGAATATTCGTATAACTCACAAAGAATTTGAAAAACTTCGAATATTAATAAGATGCTATGAAATCTTACAAGCCGTCTTACATCTTGTACTTTTAAAATTTTTGCTGCATATACATCCAACATCCAAATATTTATCAAGGCTATTGATGTACATACATCCAAATTTCTAATTTTACATATTCTTTCTAAATTATAAGTATACTTTCCATATTTGATTATCCATGAAACCAGGGCAAACCTCAGCACAAATATAACACAAGCGATTATCTTTCATATACGCTCCAAGCCAAATTTTTTTCATGAAGTGTTTACGCAAAAGATTACGTGAAGATTTATCAAATCTATATATAGAATTTATGAACCCAAAAATATACTTTTTCAAAAAAAATTCTGAATCCATTATGAACTTTGTTTCAGTTTCTTTTTCATCCATACTCAGTTGTTTACAAACAATCTCATTATCTATTTTTTGTTAATAGTATTAAATTTTTATAAAAATTATTTCTTATAAATAACTTTAATTTGTATTAAAAAAAACCAAAAAATTAAACATATCCCATCATTAATACCAAGACCCTTTTGATATAAAAATATAATGTCAAAGTTGCAAAATTAGTCATGAATTAATATTCCTTCTAAGCATGTAAAATAAAACATAAAAGTCATAATTTTTCCATTTGATATATATTAATAAATGTGATACATAAATTGTATTATACATATGTTATTAAAAACGCATTCACAAAAAAATACTGCTTTTAAAATTAATAAAAAGATACAAACATTATTTACTAATTTTTTCATCTATGAAAAATGTATCCAAAGTTTTTAATTAAGGATATTGCGTTGAATCTTCTAAGATCATTCCATTATCAAAAGTTAAAACAAAAATTCTAGAAAAAAATTAATATCCGTTTTTCTTAAAATTATAACATATATATTAATTCTAAAAATATCCTAAATGCACTTTGATAGATGGAGGCTTAAAATTGCCATAGTTTGAAATTAGAGATAATTGGAATAAAACAATCGCTAAAGTATTTTGTACGAAAAATTATACAACATTTTCAAATATATTTTTCAATATAAATATTAATTTTTTTTAATATATTACACTTCTTAAAAACAAAAACAAATTAAATCCTGGAAAATATTTAAATAAAATAGATATTTTATGATAAAAATTTCATTGTAAAATATCAACATTAACAATTTGAGTTGAAAATTATTTAAATAACCCGTAAAAGTAAAAAAAATTAAAAAGATTTTAATTACTTTGCATTTTATTTTATAAAAATATAATGTTTCCTATATAAAATTTAAATTTTTGATATATTTTTAAAATAAAATTTTTCTCAGGAAAGAGGGTATAAATACATAACTTCCTTTCATACAAGGTAATATTATCTTATATACAAAAATTTAAAAATTTTTAAATTTAAATCTTGATATAAAAAGCAAAGGACACGTCATGTCTACGCATATATTAAAGCACGATTGTTTATCTAAAATATTATAATTTGAAGAATTGTATTGATAATATATATTGAGCTGCTATATTCTACCAGTAGATTATTTTTTCAATGCCGTATTATTTTGATTGCCAAAATTTAAAATTATTAGTGAATTTAATGAGAATTTAAAATATACAAAAGTTTGTAATTTTCGAATATTTTAACAGATATTTTTCATTATTTTTTTAACAATACGTATAATGGAGGTACCAAAATACTTATAAATCACAAAATTCTAATACATTGTACTAAACCAGGTTCCTTTAAAAAATATCAAAATGTCATTAACTAAATAATCAGGTTGAAGCTGATCAATAAATAACTTATACTTAAACGACAAAAATTTTTACAAATCTGTAATTTTTTTATCTTTGAAAGATTCCTTTATTTACGAAACTGATGATTTCTTCTCAATATTTTGGCCCATTAATCTCAACACTGTATATAATTTCAGAAATAAACAGGTGACTGGGAGGTAATATCTACATTTATTTTAAAATTTTAACATAATTTAAACGATTATCTACTGAGATTAATTCAAATGTTTAAAAAAGGAATAAATCTCGTCGAAGTTTAAGACACCAAAACTGCACGTGTTTTTGATTAAACCTTTTAATTTAAAAAAAAAATATTAATATATTATCACTTGCTGATTTTGTAGGTATCTGTTTGTCAATATTTTTTAGTTTAATTTTTTGATGAATTAGACATTTCCTGTCACAAGAACGTCTGAAACATTTAGAGTTTAACTCGCTTTGTTCAATAAGGTCTTTATCAAAATATGATATAGCAGTTAATTTAAACCTAAATTAAGACAAAGGAAATTTTCTGATATAAAATGGCAATCCATTTTTTACAATAAGAAATATTTGAAGATGTATTAAGAGATGTCGGAAAATATTTCCAGATAATTTTGATAGCTTACATATGTTATGAATTATTAAGTTTATTTCGGCAATTAGTATAAAATTAGAACTAAAAAAAGTAATGAATTTTGAAATAACCTTAAGTCAAGATTTTTAATTTTTCTAGAAATGTTTTTACATTTTTAATTAAAGAACATGTTGTGGAGGGAAATTAAATGTATGTTCCATAATTTTTGTTAAAAATAGTTCCGAATTCATAAATAAATGATATCTTCACTTAAAAATTTTTTGGTTCCAAAAATAAAAATTTATTTTTGGCTTCCTAGTTTAAAAAATAATTATATGCCCTATGCTGTCGTGCTAAAACTTAATTAATTGAAAGGAAAATGCTATATGCATTGTATACTGATATTCTATTCTAAAATCAATGGTTTTTCCTTCTTCTTGATAATGAAATCCTTGATTAATCTGTTGAAATATGTGGTCAGTGAGCATATAAGAAATATACTGAAATCTAAACCTGTTAATTTATATTTTAGACAGCTTTTCAATAATATAACTACTTCTATAACACAAAATATTTACTACCATAGACGTTGAGCCAAAAAAGCAACTTAAAATTTAAAAAATTTTCTTTTCAGCATGATAAGACCTTCTTAAAATTATAGATGTTCTTTTAGAAATAAATTTTATTGGAACTTATAGTTTTAAACATATTTGCATTGTAAATGTGATTTCAATAACCTGAAAATATTAGCTAATTTTTTATTTACGGATAAAATAATTAGTTTAATCTTTTCAGAGAATTAAGAAATTATTTTCTTACTAATTTGGAAACGATTATGAAATTGAAATTATAATAATATATATAATATTACGCTATTTAATCAGACTATATCTTAGCAAAATATAAATTTTAATAAAAATGATGGCCAGTACCTTGAAAATCATATAATATTTAAAACGTTTTATTCAGATTACATTAATTATTTCATTTTTGAAAGGAAATAGAAAATCTTGATCGATTGAAACCACAGTAACTTAAACATCACAAGGATTAAAAAAGGTTAAATCGGAAGTATGAAATTATGAGTAAATATTTTTCATTTTATGAATAACGAATTTTTCAACAAAAGATTATCCCTTATTATAAATATGAAAAAATAAGCAATTTTTGAATTTTCTGATTGAATTAATTAAAAATAAAAAAATACAGATTTTAGTGATACTAAAATTGAAAACAAATATAAGAATTGGAAAGATTTTAAAATACCTTTTATAGTTTATGAAAATGCGTGTGCTAGCCATTCGATTTTTCTATTTAAATTTTTGATTTTCTTTGATTAGGATTATATCTAATACTGAAATGATATTCTCAGTTAGAAAAAATCTCTTAAATAGGTTACCAATTTTCATAGATATTCATCCAAAAGATTATTCAAATAATATTTGTTGATTTAAAAATCCAGGATATAAAGTACCATAAAAATTTATATGAAAAATAACGGTGGTCATGCAAACATAAGTAAATTTAAAAACGAAATCTTTCAAAAGATAACAACAAAAGACATCATAAAAATTAGAATTTTATACAAAATATTTTATAATTTTTTTAAAAGTTATTAAAATATGTCGATAAATTATTTTAGATGCATTTTCGTTATTTTAATTGTAAAAATTGATCTAATCATATCTCAACCAAATTTAAAAATCAATAAATTTTTGTTTTTTAATGGTAAAAAATTTTTTGGTTTTTCTTCTCATCTAAACATTTAGCTGTTCAAGAACCGAAAAATTTCCATTCAAATTTTATAATGAGTTCTTTAATTTTTATATAAAAAATTATTTAATTCAATTATTGATAAAATATTGCAAATATGAGAAATAAAAATTTTGTTATTTGAAAAATTAATTTTGAGAGTATACTTGCAAAATTAGAATCATTCACGTAATGTGAGAATTAAACTATTTTAATATGTTAAAGCCATTTTTTGGAACTAAGATTGGAGAAGTCAAATAGAAGCATCATTAGATGTATTCTGGGGAATAATCATTATTTAATAACCTAAAAAATCAAAGCTATTTGGCTAGTCGAAACATAAGAAACTCATAATAATCAATTAAAAGATTTATAAAAATTATTTAATAAAAAAATTAACAACATTTTTATAACAGGAATAGATATAATTAAATCGAATAAATTGTCAAATATTTGATTTATAATGAAATATCCATCATTAACACATTGTTATAAAGAAAAATATTTTCCTTTAGTAATAATTTTTTAGAAAGAGATATATACGTAATTCTTTCTACTAAAGATGAAATTAATGTTAATTTATAAATTAATTAAAATATTATCAATCAAAATAATTAAAAAAAATTTTATTTTTTATATTAAAAACCGTAGGTTTTGCAAAAATAATTAATACTTTATATTTAAACGGCAAAATAAATGAAATTATTAGAGTTGTTGTTCTAATTAATTTGACATGTTAAGACAATATATTTTCGGAAAAATTCGTACAAAATTCAAAATAATAAATTATCATGCCGGTATAAATACCTGTGATTTTCTTTAATTATAAATATTTAGTTAGTATATAGTGACATATTTTTATATTTCCTTAATTTTTAATATAATTAATAACCATTTTACAATTGGTTATTTTAAGTATGTTTTAAAATTTAGATTAAATTCAATCGAATCAGAATTTATAATATATTAAATTTTAGATCCCTTTAAATGATTATCAGGATAGTATGTCCATTAATTAAAAATGGATGTATATTCAAAAAAATTATTTTCTTTAATAATTTTATTTTAATATGTTTGTTTACATAACTCACACTAACATAAATTTATTTAGGAAAACTTTTTCAAAAATTAATCCAAAATAAAAAGATAAATAATCAAAAATTTGATATAATAGAAAACTAACAAGAAAAAAAGGGAAAAAATCAAAATGTCCTTAAATAATTAAATACTCTTAAGCATGTTTATAAATAATTTGATTTTTTTTCCAACTATTTTGTAAATAGCGTCGATATATTTAAGAGAATGCAGATATCTATTAAATTTTATATTGTAATTAACATAGATATATTAAAGGCAAAACAAAATTATATAAAAGAAAAATAAAGGTCATATGACAAATTTCAGTAAGAAAATGCTCATTCAACTAATGCGAAAATAAAAAATCTTCTTAGTTAAAAAAAATTTCAAATAAAATGAATCCAAAAAATTTTTTTCGAGGAATAAGTATATATTTAAAACTAAAAAAGGGCTGCGAATATTTTTTAAGTTCCACTGCCGATTCATAGATCCATGATCATTACATACCACGAGAAACATCCTTAGCATACAATACTTTCCCTTAAATTATCGTTTTTAATACTTTTTTCTTCACATTTTATCATTTTTTGTATTAGTGGGACAGTTATTTACATGTTTTCTCTAAATTACTTCTAAATATTTTAACTGAAACAATGATTATATGAAATTAGTAGAAAATTCTTGCTATGTAAAAAATAAAAAAAAGTTGAACCATAAATTGCAAATACTTTTCCATTTATTAAGAAGGCAATACTTCTTTACATTAATTGTTTCAACTAAAATATAGTGAAAAATAACCTTTACTAATTATTTTTGAGACATTTATCAATTTAAATCGCAGCCCAAATATTTGAATTTATCATATAATTGAAAGTAAAATGAACAGATATACTGATTACCGTATAAATACCAATTTAAAAATACTAAAAAAATCTGAATTTAATAAATGTTTTATGCTAAATTAATAATTATAATTTCCATTTTCTATTTTAACACAATCATTGATTAGAAATCTCTGAATCTATGTATAAAATTTCGAAAATATCATGGAAATTACATTTCAAAAATTATGACTGGCATAATTAACCAAAAGATGTGTTTGATCTGGAAATAATGAATTGTGAAAGGCATTCTATTTTTATCGGGAGGGAAGCAATCGTAAGATTTAGTAGAAAATATAAATGTTGCCATAATTTAAATTAATTTTATACATCTCAAAATTCAATTTTTAAATTTCTGTTTTTGTATAAATCCTTTACCAAACCGATAGAATTGCAAATCTTATATTATTATTGGCTTATTATATTTACAAATAAATAATGTTCTGATCAAAAGCTGAATTTTTCAATAGATCTGAAGCTCATTACTTCTTTAAACGACATTATTCCAGAAAAAAAATCAATTTATGAAGGTTAAATTTTTCATTAATTATTTTCGAAGAAATTCAGCAGCTGAAGTTTGGTGAAAAATAATTCTTGATTAAGTTTGTTATATCATGTATTTTTTTAAAACTATCAAACTGTTTTTAAAAATTTAATTTACGAATTGATATAAAAAATGGTTACAAAAGTTTCAGTTTAGTATTGATTCTTATGATGAAATTTTTATCTTTAAAATAAGGGTTTTCGAGCAAAATATATAAAAGCCACTATTTTACAAAAAGCATATGAAAGAATTGGAGTAATTATTTTTTCAAATTTTTTAATCTTTAGAATAAAAAATACAATAGTCCAAATATTAATGATACAGAAAAAGCTATGTGTTAATTAATAAATTTTTTATTGGCAACATAAAAAAAATTCGATAACAAAAAAAATTATAATATATTTTATAAATGAAAATTTTTAAGTTCGATAATCTCTTAACTAAAGATTTTTAATATGAATTTTCAATTGAATCAATGGCAGAATATTAATACAAAATTTAATTTATCAAAATCTAGTTTTTTTCCTATTTGAATTTTAACGCAATTAATTTTATTGCCCCTAATTAAATCTTATTAAAGGTAAGCGAACAATTTTAGATATTTCATAATGTTGTGCTCTGTATAATCCTTAAATTTTTTAGTTTCTAAGGTCACTCAAAAAAATTATAATATTTTCTATGAGATATAAAATATTCATTAAAGATATAGATATATTTTGTTCAATTATAAAGGAATAGAACTCTTTTATGACCAAATCTATCATTATTGAGTGTTCCTTGAATTTCAGATTCAAAATATTTTTATTTTTTTACATAACTATTATTATCTGTTGAAGAATAATTATAAACGATTTTGTAATTTTTGGTTTTAGTTAAATAATAAATTTTATAAAATTATATTAAATAAAAATTAATTCACTTTTTTATAAAACTAGACTAAAAATACATACCTTCATTGGCCATAATTGGAATAATTATAACATATTAATTAACTTAATCTGTATTGTATAATTTTAATTCAACAATTTGATTGTGTAATTTAATATTTAATAATTATTTTTGTATATTTTGATATATATTTACTAAAAAAAATTTATATCTCTGAAAATTTATTATTAATAAATACACAATTTATATTAAAATTAATTTTTATTGATATAATAATATAATAGAAAATTTAATTCGAACTAATTACGAAATAATAATCTTTATAAGGCTATGTATTCTAAGAATTATGGCTTTAAGCTAGGTTCCTATTCTGAAAAAATATTTTTCATAATTCGATTGTAAAACAATTTCAACATATTTTATATTTTTTTGTTGTCTGCGAATTTTTTTTCAAAAATTTAGAAATTAATTTTTTCGTAAAAATTATTCGTCGGATTATTGATAATAAGCTTCATTATTCAAATATAATCCGGCAGTGTATCATGGAAAGTCATTCACGAGAACACAAAACGAAGAGATGATGTTTAAGATGGTTTATGCATTATTATTTTTATAAAGTCAATGCTTTTTCAATAATGTTAACTTTTGCCTTTTTCCAGAACCTGATATTACTTCAATTTCTTATTTCATATATTCGTATAATAAAATAAGGATTTATAAAAATGCCTATAATATTCTAAGTTTCGTAGTATAATCCAAATAATTTAGCATAAATGGGTTGATCATAATGATATTATCCTAAAGGTAGACACATGTCACGCAATAAATCGTAATATTACGAATATTTATTAATTTTTTCTAATTAATATTTTTACAATTTCGGAAACAGTTCTTCTTTGGATAAACAATAGTCCCCAGAAAATTTATATAAGTATAGTAGTTGTTCCAATCTTATTTATTGACAATTCAATATATATATTTTTATTTTTATGTCATGTTAATTATTAAAATGATATTGTAGTAAAAGCGAATGTATTTTTTTAGCCCAACATTTTGGATATGAGTTATATAAAAAAAATTAATGCTTTTAAAAGTAACTAAAAATATAAAATTTTCATTCATGAAACTCATTCATTTATCATAAATGGATATGGTTCAGAATCAAGCATTTTCTTTGAAAAATGCTTGATAAGTTTTGAAGAGTCCTCAATACTTTAAAATGGGAAAAATATATACAAAAAAAATTCTCCTATTTGGAAGGATTTGATATGTCAATAAAAATATATTATTGGTTATTTGCATGATTTATCCTTATATATAGTTCACATACCCGATACACTTTGTTTGTAAGCTTAATGAGTCGAATGTAAAAATAATTTTTTTCATTATATTGAACATGTCAAAAATTACTCTTTATTTCATAATGAATTATATTAATGCAATTAAAATTATAATATAATTCAAAAAATTGAGAATTTGGTGTTTAAATATGTATCATATATGATAACGTAATTTTTGATGCAGCTAAATTACAAAACAATACTTAATTATATATTCTCAAATTTATAGATTATATCTAATTTATTAGGTTTCTTAAGCTTCATTTCTTTATAATCCCATCATGAATTGAATAAAGGATGACTAAAACTTAGAATTTTTAGTTACATAAAAACATATCAAATGAAAATTGAAACTTAAATTTTTTGCAAGTACATGACTCATAATTTTGAGTAACTTTCACAAGTACACAATTATTCAAATAATTATATCTTAAATTGATTAATAATTTGTGAATTTTTATTTTATATTATTTTAATTAATAAGGAGATTATTAAAAATCCATTTAAAATTAAATTATTTTATAATCATCAACTTACTCATATTGTCGATTACAAGATATGCCCAATAATAATTCTTTTATATAAGATCAAATATTAATATTTTGGAACTTAAAAAAAACTTAATGGAAAAAGAAAATGGCTGTATAAAATCATCTATTGAATAAAATAAGCTTATAGGTTTTTAAAAAAAACTTAGCCCTGAAGAATCGCTCCTTTAAGGTTTCTATATACGTGGCAGTATTTTAAAAGTTAAAATATATTCTTAACAATAGAAAATGATATTTTTTGAATGTTTGTCACTTTTAATAATAAAAAGCTTAGTCTTAAAACATCTTATATTTATTTGATTTTAATATAGCTCTAAGAAAACCTGAAATAGATTCTTGTTTATATGTTGATTTTTTATAATTCCTGAAAAATTCAAACTAATATATCAAAAATTTTCGATTAAAATTGATGCATATATACATACAGGGTGATCAAAAATTAACTCCTTATTTTAAAATACTTACAGTTTATCCAAATTCAGTAATATGCTTTTCAATTTTTGTATGTATTTTATTTAATGTTAAGCAGTTTAATTTACCGAATTTATTCGTGTATAAGTCGAACTCAAACTTTTCTTTTCAAAACCTTCAAAATGGCAGATCGTCTTACCGTACAGGAACGTGCACAGATAGCTAAACGTTTCGAAGTTTGGGGATCCATTGTTGAAGTTCAATGATTGTGGAGAACCATTAATGGAATACATGCTCAAATTGACCCAAAGATTATCAAAAATTATCATGGAAAACTCATGACCACAGGATCTGTGAGTGATGCTCAAAGAGGTGGTCGCCTTTCCAAATTCAATGACCCCAAGGTAGTGCAAATTGTTCAAGAAATGTTTAGCTGTAGCCCGCAAAAGTCAATTCGACAAACAGCAAGAGAATGTGGGCTTTCCTTTCACAGTATAGGTAATGTACTCAAAAATGAGCTTAAATGGCGTGCATGGAAGCTACACTACTGACAAGCACTCTCTGCTGAAAACTGCAAAATTCGTATGGAGTTTGGAGAGATGATGTTGGCTTGGATTATAGATTGGCCAGATCCCTTAAAAAATATTCTCTGGAGTGATGAAACTGCATTTCACATAGGTGGATTTGTAAACCATAATAACTGCCACTACTCGGCGGGAGAAGATCCTCGTTTTATTAGTGAAAAAAGATAGAATCGACCAAAGATCACGGCATGGTGTGGAATGAATTCGGATATGATTGTGCGTCCCTTCATCCTTCATGATATCATGAATGCCGAAAGGTACCTCACAATGCTGAAAAATGAAGTTTGGCCAATAATCAGTGGTTAAGATAATATTGAAGATTTAATTTTTATGCAAGATGGAGCTCCTCCAAACTTTGCTATTGTTGTTTGTGAATGGCTGAATGCCCAATTTCCTGGAAAATGGATAGATCGTCGTGGATCACACGACTGGCCAGCTAGAAGTCCTGACTTAACACCTTGTGACTTTTTTCTTTGGGGTTGGCTAAAAGAACAGGTCTACTCAACCA
>LDMZ01059752.1:0-12234 GCA_001455285.1 Sphaeromyxa zaharoni
CTAACTTAGTATATGGTTTTTGTAAACATAAAAAATTGTGGGTTTTACTTTGGTGCGCGACTTCATGCCCACCCTGTATACAGGGCCTGAAATTATCGAAATAAAAAAAAGTTCTGTTAAATCAAAACTTTCATAAACAAGGCCTGATCGTGTTCACTTAATAAAAATTCAAACCTAAGATCACTATATTCACTATGTAGAACAGTCACTGATTTCTCCATCTAACAGGCATAATGGTCAGATCAAAATTATAAAAACTTTTGGTGATGTGAGAACTGTTGTGTAATCATCAAAATAAGTGAAAAAATTTATTTTAAATAATTTTTTGAACCCCATTTAAAACAATTATATTACCTACATTGAATATATAAGAACACAATATGATAAAATTTGAGTCCCAAAAAAAGTTATTTTTAATATTCTGATAGAAAGAACAAAACTAACCAACTACAAATCTGGTATTTTTTCTTAGATATACTTCCCAGCATGTTCAGAGAAGCTTATTATTACTTTATATCCTACTTTTAAAAATTTACAACGTTCTTATTTTATATTAGAACTCAGGGAGTTGTGTTCATTGACTTTTTCGGGACGGAAGGTATCGGTTTCTTATTAGCTTGAGGTCCAGCATTAGCCAATCCTATATCATTTTTTATTAAGCTACTTCACAATTTTAAAGAAGAAATTAAATATTTAACCTATTTGGAACAGGCTTACTTTCCATATTTACTTTTATACTATAAGGTCGAGATAGAATATCACTATTTTTTTTCGGTGGAGGTGTTGGAGACAAAGAGTTTCTACCATATATTAAATCTTCATATGATAAAAACCTTAACGAAGGAATCGGAGGTAAAGACTGTTTTTTTCTTCGAATGATTACATCAGAATATTGATTTGAAGGGTTGGTTGGTTGGAATGATTCAGAAAAAACACAACCATCGGATGGTTCAATGACTGGAGAGGATAATATTGATTCAGGGCATTTTAAATATCGGGAACTTGTACTTCCCTTGGACTTTGATTTTGCAGGAACAGTTCTTTAAATTTTACTGCTCAATAAAAAAAATTTACGGTGGAGTACGATCTGGTGAAATAAGCTTTGGGATTTCGTCTGTCGAAGGCAATGAAACCTTTTCTCGGAGATCACTAGTGTGTTAGAGAAAATTAAAGACACCTCACTCCAAAACATCGTCAACTGGAGTAATTTGAGAAGGTTCAATACTAAAAACAAATTATTTTGAATATCAATAAAAGGATACCTTAAAAAGTCCACAGAATACTCGCTATCAGTACATCTGCTTTCAATTACAGATGACGCACTTTGGTGTGAAATATTTTGGCTTAATAGGTCCCTATGTTTGTATAAAGAATTAAAACAGCGTATACAGCTCTGATCTTGGCTTTTTAGTCATTTTATGACTTGTAAGATCAGACATTATTGGATCACTACCGGTAAAGTAGAATGTAGAAGTACTCCGACAGGATTCAGTTCGCCTAAAAAAATGAACCCAAGTATAATCCGGAAAATTAAAAAGAATAAAATACTTCGTTTTTGATTTGTTCCTCTTATAAAACGTCATTGAACTGAATTTTGAATTTTTTGGACTTTTCCTCAATGAATTAAATGTAAATAGCTTTTTTGACTAAGGAATATATGAAATGATACATAATTTTACATCTGAATTTTGTGAAGAGAGAGATATTTTATCATCTTCATTCTTTACATCAGAACTTATAGAATCATCAGTATACATGGAATATGTCCTAAAAATATCGGGGCTATAATGTAATAAGGAAATTTTTGATTAAAAACTTATCATTGGGAAGTTTGACCAAGGATCCAGACACTAATTTTAAGTAAAAGTTTATTTATAAAATACATGGTGTAGATGAAAAGTTATTATTATCACCTATAAGTTCCAAGAGCGGAAGGGAAACTTCATCGATATAAGATAAAAAAAATTAGAAATAAACATTCTTCATTATAAACTGAATCTTTACTCTAAATATATTGAAAACGAAACGGCTTTAATGCCTTTAGTTTTTCATATATTTCATGCTGGTTTGATTTAATTTTTTCGAATATTTTTCTAACAGTTTTCTCATTTTTATGCTTAAGACGTTATTTAATATAAAAAATCTACTTTAATCGAAAATTTTTCATTTTCTAATTCAATATATAATTTATCTCCTTTTTTATCAAGACTAATATCTAGTTGTCGGATCTATCGGAATTATATACAAAAAAAATAATACAGGTATTAAGTTATTACAAATTACGATTCCATTGTGATCACTGCTTATTAAAACGTAGCGTTTGAATATCAGTAGTAATTTCAGAGATTTATTAACACTCACAAATTCCTATGAATCAACATAAACAACGAACATGATTTCTTTTACTTCAATTTCTATTGGACCAGTGACATTTATCTCAAAGTTCTACGATTTGACTATCAATTTCTTTATAGAAAATATACTTTAAGGTTTTTGATAGAATTTTGAAAAACTTTGAACCGTGCAAGGTCCTCTTTCTCTCGCTTTATTTGGTTGATTTTATCCGCCACTGAATTCATAGTTTCAGCTGATTCCTTTAATGGTTAATCGATTATTTTAATAAATTTTCTACTTTGACTAATTCACTAAATTTATCAATCTTTATCAGAGCTTCATTAAGTGACTAATATAATCAAATTTGAAGATCTATATAAAACCTTGAGTAACAAGTTGTACTTTAATATTCTTTGAATAGGTTTCAGTAAATAACTAGATAAGGGTAATAAGTGTTGTAATTCACTTTGGATATTCTAAGCAGGTAAAAAAACGCAGTTCATTAATCACAGATATAAAACTGGCCCTGATCGGATCCTTTAATATGTCTTCTAACATTGAAACAGCTCTAATTGCAGTAACCCATAGGAACATGTTATTTACTAACACGATATAGTTTGTACAGTAGTCTCCATAAAATGAAATGTAAGAATCTTTCTACACGAAAAAATAAAGCTTCAAAGTTAATAAAAACGTTTCCAATAAATAGATCAGCAATTCTGTCATACTCATCACCAATTTCTCTCATGCTATTTGTAATCATTCTAAAAAGGAGTGAAATTATAAGGTTTTATCACATGCTTAAGGAGTAAATTTCCTTAATATTTCCAAAGAGCGTAACTCGGGTATCTCTCCATTCCTCGTTGTCCATCCTTGCATAGTACCCCTACAAATATCTTTGAATAATAAAAACTCCTTGTCACATCTACGATTGATTTCAAATCATTCATATAAGACATCTCAGTTTGATAGATTTCAGTTATAACCTTCTGATAACGATCTGACGAAGGAATCTCGTTGACAGAAGAGTGATCGGAACCCGATTCTTTCAAAGGAAGTTGATTTTGAGATGTAGACAGGGAATCTAAAAAAGGTAATATATTTTCTATCAACTAGGGCAATTAAGATAAGATGATAAGGCGATAAAAAATATTGTTGATAACTCCCTCAATTAAGATAAGTCGTATCATAAAGATGGTTAATTAACGTTAATCACTGATATTTAAATTTTTTATACTAACAAGACTCGAAATAAAACATTAGGGATTTTAGATTATCCCTAGAGGATTATCAGTATGTAAGACTAATAAGCTAAAAATAACAATCTATTTTAAACCCCAGGTTGTGAAATTAAACTATTCTGCTCTCTTTCAATAACGAAAATTTAAAAAGATGAGATATTTATGTGTATTACAATCACCTGAAGAATTCCGTTTGGGTCCTTCCTCCCATAATAGATTAGTCCTCCTAAGCTGCATAAGTATTTTTCTATCTAATAATGCCGAAAAATAAACTCAAAGTAAAACATTCTAGGCATGTATAAGGATCATTATTGCCCCCAATCAGATCTATAATCACGAGTTAATACGGTGTTTCAATTAATTTGTAATACCATCAGATGTGGCTGTATTTTTTGTATCTTCTCTGTTTTTTTTACCAATCATTGTACCTTTACTATTATTCTATGTATGGTATGAGAATTAGAAAAATTCTGAAACTTTGATCAAGTCTATTTGCTTTAATAGTTTCTCTGAGCTGAGGAGTAGGGCAGGATCCTTTTGAATTTGAGCAATATTTGGGCTCCGTTTGTTCCCCTATGGTAAACCATTACAAAGATAGACCCTTCTTCCATACTTTAACAAGTGTTCCCTTTTTCATAGTGAAACATGAAAGATTCTAGGGGTTATTAAAGTCAATAATCAGCATGTAAAAATAAGGATCCCGCAAGTATCGGCGTATGGCGCAACATCACAGTCAGGGACGTCAGAAATTAACCCTAACCCCAAAAATAGCACTACCATGTTTTGTTTAAAATAAAATCTACTAATACAGTCACTAATTTGGAATATATACTAGTATAACCTAAATGGCTACCCATTAATTACATCGACTAATCACTTTTTTTGTGTCCTATATTTGTGTAATGTAAATCGGTCTCATCAAAACTTCTTTTGTTCTGCTTCAAGTCTTTCCACTTCCTTTTTATGTTTCTTTAAAACCTCTTCCACTTGGGTGTTATGGATTAAAATAAGCTTTTTAAAATATATCTTAAGTAAATATTGACGATACCTTTTTCTTTTTTTCGGAACATTTGTCAATATAATCACTTGTATAATTTGAAATTTTACTTTTAAAAATAGCAAATATTTCTTACAAAATATTATACTTTTCCCTTTGTGACTTGTTCAATGCAAGATCATTTTTAATGTCTTTTTTATAGCTTATAAAGCTTTGAGTCATCTTCTTGGTTAAATCCTTGAGCTCTCTTTCCTGTAAATTCTTCAGTTCTTTGGACTCGTTTTTATGTTTCTGCAGTAAAATTTTATGAATCAGCCTTTCATCCACTTTTTCTTCTAAATCTTTATTACTATCCTGTTTTCTCTTGGTCTTAAACAAACTTATAACACGTAATATCTTTTACACATATATTTTAGATTTTTTTTTGTCTAACTTTACATTAAAATATAATGGGGCAGCCTTTTTCTAATACAATAATATTAGATTCAAGAGAACCTTGTTATTATTATAAATCATCGAGTTCACTTTATTGCATAAATCACTATCTATGTAAATATTTACATCTCCTAACAAAATCTTACCAAGTATCTTTGGAATATCTTCGTTCAAAATTTGACCTTCGAAAGGATTTTCAAGACTTTGTTGCAATGTTGTTTCACTCCAGTCAAACTTTTGAACTTCTTTTGAAACACTAGCTGTAGGGTTAATCAGATTTTCTTCCAAATCTAGACCTATAATAAAATATAATTAATGAAACCTCGGAAGTTATTTGGTGTATGAATATCGATTTCCACGTGAAGAAATAACGTTGTTAAAGGGGAGAGTTGGTCGTATTTATTCCTCATACAGATATATCTGTATCCTACAAAAGACGATAAATGGATAATGATAGGGGAACCGTTCAGCAACGCACCTACGTACATACATCTTTGGTACAGACAGCTGTCTTCTTTGGTAAAGATCACAAAACGAATGAGAGTGTTTTCAGGATGGGAAATCTAATTTATCTATACCAGGAATTAACATTTTTACACTTTTTCAAAGGTAATTTTTCTTTCTTCAAACAATATATTCGCTCCAAAATCTTTCGATTGTTTAACGAAGAAGGAATATTGATCATTAGGCAAACCATAGGTCTCAACTAATACGTAAACTTCACTTTTGTTTTCAGCCACAAATTGAGCTGATATAATCTTATCCATTTTTATTAGTTTAGGGAACGATAAAACATTAAATACAAGTTTATATGGAACAGAAGCCTTGTGTTCAAATCCAGTTTCGCTTCCATCGTACATTGAATCTTTGTGCAGGAGTTCAGTTGGTTTTAAAATATATCTATGCAAAATAGTATCATAATTCCTAAAAGACACCCTCTAGATTGATTTTTTTCGAAAAGAGCAGTATTCAAATGGGAATAGGCATCTAAGTTAATATTTATATTCCGACCTAGGGTTTAACCGTTTGTTTGCAAATTAAGAGCCACTATTTGGCACCCACTGTTCCAAAACGGCTATAAATTTTACATTTCACACATTATTTCATGATACGATAGGATTATAATTGCTAGAGTCAATTCTACTACCCTTTGGATAAATTCTTACTACACTCCTGTTACAAAATCTAAAATATATAAAATAAAATTCTTTTGATATTTTATGTTATGTTAAGGTATGAAATAATTTTTATTAAAAACCAATACACCGCTACTTAATTCATTGACTTTGCCTTTATTTGTACCTTTGTACTCTTTAAAAATCAACTTCGGATAATATGCACTAAATAATATTAAGGTTCTTTTTTTATTATCTTTTTACTAGATAAGAGTGACCGGAGACATATCATTACTGTGGAAGAGATATAATATAACAACATTTTGAACGTCTACTGTTAAAAATAAAGACTGAAATAACTATCGACATACTCTGAATTTAGACTAGCTAAATCATTCTCTTGAATATAATAATAAAAAAAGTCCCAAAAATAGTTTTAAGTTTTGTGAAAACGAAAAACAAGAGAGATATAGGAACCAATTTTTCGGGTCACAAAATTTTTTCATCATAATACAGAAAAGTATCAAAGTACATCCACCGTTAATCCTTTTCATCTAATTATTTTAACTCTCTTGGTACTTTATGAGAAATTAAAAACCGTGTCTGTTGAAATCCCGACTTACTCCATGAGAAATTTTCCTTCCTGATTAAATTTCAGTCTTATTGACATAAATCAATATATAAAATACTTATTATACATAGATATGTAAATCATAGTTTTATTTAAATGAAAGAGTTTTAAAACAATAGCATATTGGATCAATATCTTTGCAAAGTATTAAAGGTCATGGAAACCCCTGTATTTTTTTTCTGTAAATTTAACCATATAAGAGAAATATAATAGAAAAGATGTATTTAATTGTGAACAACAGATTTTAATTTAAACTTTAAAAATATTTGCTTTGTTCTTTATTTACTTTAAAATTTTCTAACACAACTAAACCCCAATGAAATTGGAAAAGCTTAATAGGCAACATAACCTAATAACAACAGTAAGAAAAAGTGATCTTAATCAGTTTTTTGTATTAAGCTTCAATATTTTTTTAATGAAACACAGGTTATAATATCCAAAATTTCAAAAAATTCGATGTATTCATTGATTTTTTGTTAGAGATTTTTACAATAATTATTACTGCTTAAATGATAGGTTCCTAAAGTAAACTGAAAAATATTCAATGATCTAACTAAAATAGGCAAATAAGCTAAATATAGTGTTTATCTATATAAAGATATTTTTTATCATGAAAAGCCAAAATTATATAAGATGATTCAAAAATTTTTCAACTCAATTTGCTTGTATACACAGAGAGAAAAAATATTATTATAAACTGGACCCCGGACCGGGTCAAGGGCTGCAAACATTTCACCATTAAAATTATGAAAATAAAAGTAAATTAAATGGCTCTTTATCAAACTTTGTACAAAAAATTATTGCCCTTCTTTACCACGATGTTTTTTTATTGAATCATGATTTGATCTCTAATATTCTTTACATGAAAGTTGTAAGAACTTGATTAAAAAGTTGATACTAAAAATAGGGTTCGATATTTTATAGATTTATTTAAAACCTTCGGTTCATTTCATAGAATTTATGAATAACAGATGTCGAGTACTTGATTAAATATTTCTAAAATTCTCCATTTAAACATATTTAAGAATCAAATATAAGTTATGAAACCGATAAAAATACTATGATCAAGTTTATATTTTTTACTTTTTTTTCAGAAAACCTTTTTATTAAACTAAAATGCAAATTAATAACCATCATAATATATGATTAACTCATGTTGTTGTCATAAAGCTAATCAACAACCTTATAAAATTCTCCCAGTTATTCCTGATCGTCTTTTCACCGGAAGCTTCACTCATTGATATTACTTTAATTGAATAACCATCTAAATATGAATCAGGAACACTTTATCGTTACCATCAGGTTTTTCTAAGTTTGGAATATTCTCTCCTCTTCCATAGTTTACAACCTCAAACAACGGCCTGCCATAAAAGGTTGGATCATCTGCAGAACTCTGTGTCCTGTTCTATATCTATATTGATTTTTATTGCAATAGAAATTACTGTAGAATCTGAATCTTCAAGATTAAAATCAACACTTCTAACTTCATCAATATCAGTACCTTCTGACACACTGCTATAGCTAAGAACTTTATGAATTTCTCTCAAAGGGCTCCCATCTTCATTATTTTCAACATTATCAAGTTCATCATTTGTCGATCCGCTATCTGTTATGGCAAAATCTGTAAGAGTACAACTATATTAAAATTACTAAAACCTCTTTTTAATTTTCTAACATGAACGTGCACTTTTGCTTTTATGATAATTTTATTTTTCAATTTATCTAAAGGTGGAAAATCGGCTCCTTTTATAATCTAAAAATATTTAGTATTTGTTCGATAATTGCTTCACTGGATAGTCTTTAAGGGTTTCTAATAATAAGTACTCTTTTAATATTGTTTTAAGATATGCAACCAATTTTTCTTCATATTTACGACTATTAATTATAATAGTGTAAAACTTTATATGAAACCTGCAATGATTTTCAATAGATATAATGATTGGTAAGTCACTTGTAACAAAGGCACTAGATTTAATTGCATTCAAAACTTCCTAGAATCCTTATATATTTATAAAAGCTAATAATACTTTAAAAAGTACGTTTGAGCACATCGCATATCCATGAGTCACAATGGGCTCCCCATTAGGACCATCCCATGTATCAATTTCTATGCATCTGCATCCGCGAAGCAGGCATTGACTGTATATCTCAGCTGATGAGTAACCATAAACCTGTAGACCTAAATATATCATGTCTTAAATTTATTAATTTTCACCAATCAGGTACGTATTGTGTGATGACATAACGTAATAATGTGCTAAATTATGAGTCTCATAACCTTCTAGAGTTTTGTAAAATGACTCATCAAAGGCCGACCCCTCTGCGCTCATAAGAAAGTTGGACCATCCCGTATGTGATATATTCTCTACCGATTATAAAAATATCGAAATCTAAAACTTGATTTTGATATCTTTTCGTCCGGTTCGAATAAATTTACAGGGAAAAACTCACCCTTGTTCGTAGTCCCTTTCAAATATTGTTTATCTTGTATGAATTGATTAAATTGTCTTTCAGTCATAACTGTTTTATTCTTTGTGGATCTAATTATATTGAAGAAGATAACTTAAAAATGAAAAACTGATTTTTGAAAATTAGGTCCAAGTCATATCTTTTACAATAGAAGCTTAGAAATCTGTGAAACGCTTCAAACGTAAATTCTTGAATTGTAATGAAATCGGCGTCCTTCTTCTTAATTAAATTCAAATATACTAGTGAATGCAATGTATCATCAGATTGTTGTTTAACAATATTTTGTAAAAATCTAAAACAGATAATAAAAAACCCAAATGTTACGTTTTTACTGGTAACCTTCCGTAACATTTTGCTATTGCCAGTAACCTATAATACCTAGAGAAGTGAAACAAATAAACCGAATAAGTCATTACTCTCTCTGCCATAGAAATAGTACAGAAGGACGATTAAGGTTCTTACTTCTAATAAGCATCGAAAGATACTTGATCCATATCTATAAAATGAAATCAAAGACTTAAAAGAAAAACTTTCTGACTTTCCTTTGACTCAAGAACAATATGCAAAAACTTGGTTTCACTAATTGAATGACCATAAACCAATGTAAGGTTCCTTTCGGAATATTTATTATACTCTTCATTCTGTCCAAGATCCTTTTTTCATCAATTAAATGAGTACATTTTTATTAATGCCTTATACATAAAATTTGCTCTAACATCCGATGACTGCCCAATATCATAACAATATATATCCTTCAATTAATTATAAATTCTTTTCATAATAACCTCTTTACAAAGAATTAAATGTAGCCCAAGTTGATCAATAATACAATCGTACCGTACAAATGACACTTTTTCCTTTAATTAATATTAACTCTAGAACTATAACTCATTTACCTTCATGTATACTAGGACTTTTGTACCTTCTGACAACTCTACAGGCAAATCGATAAATTTAACAAACCGATCATATATTGTATCATTGAACATTATAAATAACCAAAGACTATGTAGTACCTATTGAATGCGAATCTATTATTATCATCAATTTCGCAATTTCATTGATTGCTTAATAATTAACTAACACCATTATATTGTATATCTTTTTAACCAAATACAAGTAAAAATAATCGATATTTTTTCTCAATTTGATTATTTATATATTAAAAAGCATTTTTTCCTTCTATTAAATAACTTAAGCAATTCAAGATTTAATTATATATTTGTATGTAATTCAGTGATCAAAGATTTTATCATTTATTAGGTTTCTAAAAATAAATTGCATGACTCGAATTTAAAAATATATAAATTATTATTGAGTCTTAAGCTATAGTTAAAAAAATTAGATATAATTCTAAAAGATGATTTTTTCGCACTCTGCCCAGAAATTAATCAAATTTATTAATATCTATGAAAAAAAATTAGCACTAAAAGATAATGAATATAGAATAAATGATATTTAAAATGTAAAAATAACTACGAATTGATCATAAATTAGATAAAAGGTGGAGTAATATTCCTCTATTCTTTTAATGATTAAAATTGCTATTCTAATTACTTTTTAGTAGTTATCTCATTCACTAAACGATTTCAGAATTAGGGATAATACTTGAATGAAGACCAAGATCCTTTAATCAAACTTTTCTTACTTTCTTAGTATCATTAAAACCTTTTAGTCATTTATATCATTCTATTGATCTTAGGATGGTTATTTTGTCTTAAAATATTGATAAATAAGCTTAATTTTGCAATTAAAATGAAATTTGTTACAATATTTTTAATTCAATGTAATATCACATCTAATAACAATAGATGTATATGTATTATTGAAAAATACTGTTAGAATGCACATCTTTCCTTCAAGTTACGATAAAAGGACCATATACATACGCCCTCTAAATTATCTACTCTAGTCAAGGCTAAGACGCACAGTTTAAAGTTTAGGGCTAGAAATTGAAGCAGATTAGTTTGTGTATAAAAACTTCTAGTAGTTGATAGGCTTAGGGATGGACTGAGAATAAAAATATGTAAAAGTGTGCAGTTTCAGTGCTCGTGGTCTGAAACAGGTAGCGCTACCCAGACGCAGATAAGCAGATTTGGGGATGTTAGCGAGTTGAATTCCTGCGCTCCCTGTTAATGTGTGAAGAAATTGACGGGTACCATATCCGGCTTAAATTTAAGACTCTACTTACAAAATTATTTATCGAATATTCAAAGTCCATCCAGACGTTTTTCTCGAGCTCCATGGATATAAATGATCAGTTAAGAATCCTTTGCCTGTAAAAATAAGCTCAACTCTTTAAAATTGCTTCGAATTACGTATCTTACATAATAACTTACAAAAATCACTATAAGTTGATGTTATACTCCATTCAGATTAAAAAGAAGAGACCTTCATTAAGGTTAAACGTTTATTGTGAAACCTTAAAATATTTCGAACTTCCCCTGAATTAGCACTTATTTCTGTATAAAAAATTTGTTATAAAACAGGCGATAAAAGTTTATACTTTCTCAATAGAAATGTATCAGAAAAAGAACTTTATTATATTAAAGTATTGATATCAACATTAAATCATACAGATTTCAGTCCTATTTTTGAACTAATAACTTTGAGATCTTTTTCTTCAAGATAAAACTGTATGGATGTATGAAAAAATGGACTTGGAACGATAGTATATTTTTCAAAGTTAATCAAAAATCATTGTAACAGATGAAGTTAATGTTATTTAAAAATATTTAGAAACACTTAATTTTATAAATATCCAAATCAACAGTTTTAGCGCTTTTCAGGTCCAGACTTTCCAATATTTTCTGAAATTGGAAAAAAACCTTAGCTTTAATCTTTGTTTTTTATCTTTTTACTGCACATAAAGTCTATAAAATAGAACTTTCATTTGTCCATAATTCATTATTTTTGCTAAAAGGAATGAAAAAGCAAATTGTTTGATATATTTGGGATTTAAAAATGTTTTTAAAAAAAATTAATAGAAACTAAAATATCACTAATTGTTAA
>LDMZ01059753.1:0-12247 GCA_001455285.1 Sphaeromyxa zaharoni
CTAACTTAGTATATGGTTTTTGTAAACATAAAAAATTGTGGGTTTTACTTTGGTGCGCGACTTCATGCCCACCCTGTATACAGGGCCTGAAATTATCGAAATAAAAAAAAGTTCTGTTAAATCAAAACTTTCATAAACAAGGCCTGATCGTGTTCACTTAATAAAAATTCAAACCTAAGATCACTATATTCACTATGTAGAACAGTCACTGATTTCTCCATCTAACAGGCATAATGGTCAGATCAAAATTATAAAAACTTTTGGTGATGTGAGAACTGTTGTGTAATCATCAAAATAAGTGAAAAAATTTATTTTAAATAATTTTTTGAACCCCATTTAAAACAATTATATTACCTACATTGAATATATAAGAACACAATATGATAAAATTTGAGTCCCAAAAAAAGTTATTTTTAATATTCTGATAGAAAGAACAAAACTAACCAACTACAAATCTGGTATTTTTTCTTAGATATACTTCCCAGCATGTTCAGAGAAGCTTATTATTACTTTATATCCTACTTTTAAAAATTTACAACGTTCTTATTTTATATTAGAACTCAGGGAGTTGTGTTCATTGACTTTTTCGGGACGGAAGGTATCGGTTTCTTATTAGCTTGAGGTCCAGCATTAGCCAATCCTATATCATTTTTTATTAAGCTACTTCACAATTTTAAAGAAGAAATTAAATATTTAACCTATTTGGAACAGGCTTACTTTCCATATTTACTTTTATACTATAAGGTCGAGATAGAATATCACTATTTTTTTTCGGTGGAGGTGTTGGAGACAAAGAGTTTCTACCATATATTAAATCTTCATATGATAAAAACCTTAACGAAGGAATCGGAGGTAAAGACTGTTTTTTTCTTCGAATGATTACATCAGAATATTGATTTGAAGGGTTGGTTGGTTGGAATGATTCAGAAAAAACACAACCATCGGATGGTTCAATGACTGGAGAGGATAATATTGATTCAGGGCATTTTAAATATCGGGAACTTGTACTTCCCTTGGACTTTGATTTTGCAGGAACAGTTCTTTAAATTTTACTGCTCAATAAAAAAAATTTACGGTGGAGTACGATCTGGTGAAATAAGCTTTGGGATTTCGTCTGTCGAAGGCAATGAAACCTTTTCTCGGAGATCACTAGTGTGTTAGAGAAAATTAAAGACACCTCACTCCAAAACATCGTCAACTGGAGTAATTTGAGAAGGTTCAATACTAAAAACAAATTATTTTGAATATCAATAAAAGGATACCTTAAAAAGTCCACAGAATACTCGCTATCAGTACATCTGCTTTCAATTACAGATGACGCACTTTGGTGTGAAATATTTTGGCTTAATAGGTCCCTATGTTTGTATAAAGAATTAAAACAGCGTATACAGCTCTGATCTTGGCTTTTTAGTCATTTTATGACTTGTAAGATCAGACATTATTGGATCACTACCGGTAAAGTAGAATGTAGAAGTACTCCGACAGGATTCAGTTCGCCTAAAAAAATGAACCCAAGTATAATCCGGAAAATTAAAAAGAATAAAATACTTCGTTTTTGATTTGTTCCTCTTATAAAACGTCATTGAACTGAATTTTGAATTTTTTGGACTTTTCCTCAATGAATTAAATGTAAATAGCTTTTTTGACTAAGGAATATATGAAATGATACATAATTTTACATCTGAATTTTGTGAAGAGAGAGATATTTTATCATCTTCATTCTTTACATCAGAACTTATAGAATCATCAGTATACATGGAATATGTCCTAAAAATATCGGGGCTATAATGTAATAAGGAAATTTTTGATTAAAAACTTATCATTGGGAAGTTTGACCAAGGATCCAGACACTAATTTTAAGTAAAAGTTTATTTATAAAATACATGGTGTAGATGAAAAGTTATTATTATCACCTATAAGTTCCAAGAGCGGAAGGGAAACTTCATCGATATAAGATAAAAAAAATTAGAAATAAACATTCTTCATTATAAACTGAATCTTTACTCTAAATATATTGAAAACGAAACGGCTTTAATGCCTTTAGTTTTTCATATATTTCATGCTGGTTTGATTTAATTTTTTCGAATATTTTTCTAACAGTTTTCTCATTTTTATGCTTAAGACGTTATTTAATATAAAAAATCTACTTTAATCGAAAATTTTTCATTTTCTAATTCAATATATAATTTATCTCCTTTTTTATCAAGACTAATATCTAGTTGTCGGATCTATCGGAATTATATACAAAAAAAATAATACAGGTATTAAGTTATTACAAATTACGATTCCATTGTGATCACTGCTTATTAAAACGTAGCGTTTGAATATCAGTAGTAATTTCAGAGATTTATTAACACTCACAAATTCCTATGAATCAACATAAACAACGAACATGATTTCTTTTACTTCAATTTCTATTGGACCAGTGACATTTATCTCAAAGTTCTACGATTTGACTATCAATTTCTTTATAGAAAATATACTTTAAGGTTTTTGATAGAATTTTGAAAAACTTTGAACCGTGCAAGGTCCTCTTTCTCTCGCTTTATTTGGTTGATTTTATCCGCCACTGAATTCATAGTTTCAGCTGATTCCTTTAATGGTTAATCGATTATTTTAATAAATTTTCTACTTTGACTAATTCACTAAATTTATCAATCTTTATCAGAGCTTCATTAAGTGACTAATATAATCAAATTTGAAGATCTATATAAAACCTTGAGTAACAAGTTGTACTTTAATATTCTTTGAATAGGTTTCAGTAAATAACTAGATAAGGGTAATAAGTGTTGTAATTCACTTTGGATATTCTAAGCAGGTAAAAAAACGCAGTTCATTAATCACAGATATAAAACTGGCCCTGATCGGATCCTTTAATATGTCTTCTAACATTGAAACAGCTCTAATTGCAGTAACCCATAGGAACATGTTATTTACTAACACGATATAGTTTGTACAGTAGTCTCCATAAAATGAAATGTAAGAATCTTTCTACACGAAAAAATAAAGCTTCAAAGTTAATAAAAACGTTTCCAATAAATAGATCAGCAATTCTGTCATACTCATCACCAATTTCTCTCATGCTATTTGTAATCATTCTAAAAAGGAGTGAAATTATAAGGTTTTATCACATGCTTAAGGAGTAAATTTCCTTAATATTTCCAAAGAGCGTAACTCGGGTATCTCTCCATTCCTCGTTGTCCATCCTTGCATAGTACCCCTACAAATATCTTTGAATAATAAAAACTCCTTGTCACATCTACGATTGATTTCAAATCATTCATATAAGACATCTCAGTTTGATAGATTTCAGTTATAACCTTCTGATAACGATCTGACGAAGGAATCTCGTTGACAGAAGAGTGATCGGAACCCGATTCTTTCAAAGGAAGTTGATTTTGAGATGTAGACAGGGAATCTAAAAAAGGTAATATATTTTCTATCAACTAGGGCAATTAAGATAAGATGATAAGGCGATAAAAAATATTGTTGATAACTCCCTCAATTAAGATAAGTCGTATCATAAAGATGGTTAATTAACGTTAATCACTGATATTTAAATTTTTTATACTAACAAGACTCGAAATAAAACATTAGGGATTTTAGATTATCCCTAGAGGATTATCAGTATGTAAGACTAATAAGCTAAAAATAACAATCTATTTTAAACCCCAGGTTGTGAAATTAAACTATTCTGCTCTCTTTCAATAACGAAAATTTAAAAAGATGAGATATTTATGTGTATTACAATCACCTGAAGAATTCCGTTTGGGTCCTTCCTCCCATAATAGATTAGTCCTCCTAAGCTGCATAAGTATTTTTCTATCTAATAATGCCGAAAAATAAACTCAAAGTAAAACATTCTAGGCATGTATAAGGATCATTATTGCCCCCAATCAGATCTATAATCACGAGTTAATACGGTGTTTCAATTAATTTGTAATACCATCAGATGTGGCTGTATTTTTTGTATCTTCTCTGTTTTTTTTACCAATCATTGTACCTTTACTATTATTCTATGTATGGTATGAGAATTAGAAAAATTCTGAAACTTTGATCAAGTCTATTTGCTTTAATAGTTTCTCTGAGCTGAGGAGTAGGGCAGGATCCTTTTGAATTTGAGCAATATTTGGGCTCCGTTTGTTCCCCTATGGTAAACCATTACAAAGATAGACCCTTCTTCCATACTTTAACAAGTGTTCCCTTTTTCATAGTGAAACATGAAAGATTCTAGGGGTTATTAAAGTCAATAATCAGCATGTAAAAATAAGGATCCCGCAAGTATCGGCGTATGGCGCAACATCACAGTCAGGGACGTCAGAAATTAACCCTAACCCCAAAAATAGCACTACCATGTTTTGTTTAAAATAAAATCTACTAATACAGTCACTAATTTGGAATATATACTAGTATAACCTAAATGGCTACCCATTAATTACATCGACTAATCACTTTTTTTGTGTCCTATATTTGTGTAATGTAAATCGGTCTCATCAAAACTTCTTTTGTTCTGCTTCAAGTCTTTCCACTTCCTTTTTATGTTTCTTTAAAACCTCTTCCACTTGGGTGTTATGGATTAAAATAAGCTTTTTAAAATATATCTTAAGTAAATATTGACGATACCTTTTTCTTTTTTTCGGAACATTTGTCAATATAATCACTTGTATAATTTGAAATTTTACTTTTAAAAATAGCAAATATTTCTTACAAAATATTATACTTTTCCCTTTGTGACTTGTTCAATGCAAGATCATTTTTAATGTCTTTTTTATAGCTTATAAAGCTTTGAGTCATCTTCTTGGTTAAATCCTTGAGCTCTCTTTCCTGTAAATTCTTCAGTTCTTTGGACTCGTTTTTATGTTTCTGCAGTAAAATTTTATGAATCAGCCTTTCATCCACTTTTTCTTCTAAATCTTTATTACTATCCTGTTTTCTCTTGGTCTTAAACAAACTTATAACACGTAATATCTTTTACACATATATTTTAGATTTTTTTTTGTCTAACTTTACATTAAAATATAATGGGGCAGCCTTTTTCTAATACAATAATATTAGATTCAAGAGAACCTTGTTATTATTATAAATCATCGAGTTCACTTTATTGCATAAATCACTATCTATGTAAATATTTACATCTCCTAACAAAATCTTACCAAGTATCTTTGGAATATCTTCGTTCAAAATTTGACCTTCGAAAGGATTTTCAAGACTTTGTTGCAATGTTGTTTCACTCCAGTCAAACTTTTGAACTTCTTTTGAAACACTAGCTGTAGGGTTAATCAGATTTTCTTCCAAATCTAGACCTATAATAAAATATAATTAATGAAACCTCGGAAGTTATTTGGTGTATGAATATCGATTTCCACGTGAAGAAATAACGTTGTTAAAGGGGAGAGTTGGTCGTATTTATTCCTCATACAGATATATCTGTATCCTACAAAAGACGATAAATGGATAATGATAGGGGAACCGTTCAGCAACGCACCTACGTACATACATCTTTGGTACAGACAGCTGTCTTCTTTGGTAAAGATCACAAAACGAATGAGAGTGTTTTCAGGATGGGAAATCTAATTTATCTATACCAGGAATTAACATTTTTACACTTTTTCAAAGGTAATTTTTCTTTCTTCAAACAATATATTCGCTCCAAAATCTTTCGATTGTTTAACGAAGAAGGAATATTGATCATTAGGCAAACCATAGGTCTCAACTAATACGTAAACTTCACTTTTGTTTTCAGCCACAAATTGAGCTGATATAATCTTATCCATTTTTATTAGTTTAGGGAACGATAAAACATTAAATACAAGTTTATATGGAACAGAAGCCTTGTGTTCAAATCCAGTTTCGCTTCCATCGTACATTGAATCTTTGTGCAGGAGTTCAGTTGGTTTTAAAATATATCTATGCAAAATAGTATCATAATTCCTAAAAGACACCCTCTAGATTGATTTTTTTCGAAAAGAGCAGTATTCAAATGGGAATAGGCATCTAAGTTAATATTTATATTCCGACCTAGGGTTTAACCGTTTGTTTGCAAATTAAGAGCCACTATTTGGCACCCACTGTTCCAAAACGGCTATAAATTTTACATTTCACACATTATTTCATGATACGATAGGATTATAATTGCTAGAGTCAATTCTACTACCCTTTGGATAAATTCTTACTACACTCCTGTTACAAAATCTAAAATATATAAAATAAAATTCTTTTGATATTTTATGTTATGTTAAGGTATGAAATAATTTTTATTAAAAACCAATACACCGCTACTTAATTCATTGGCTTTGCCTTTATTTGTACGTTTGTACTCTTTAAAAATCAACTTCGGATAATATGCACTAAATAATATTAAGGCTCTTTTTTTATTATCTTTTTGCTAGGTTAGAGTGACCGGAGACATATCGTTACTGTGGAAGAGATATAATATAACATAAAAATAACAACATTTTGAACGTCTACTGTTAAAAATAAAGACTCTGAAATAACTATCGACATACTCTGAATTTAGACTAGCTAAATCATTCTCTTGAATATAATAATAAAAAAAGTCCCAAAAATAGTTTTAAGTTTTGTGAAAACGAAAAACAAGAGAGATATAGGAACCAATTTTTCGGGTCACAAAATTTTTTCATCATAATACAGAAAAGTATCAAAGTACATCCACCGTTAATCCTTTTCATCTAATTATTTTAACTCTCTTGGTACTTTATGAGAAATTAAAAACCGTGTCTGTTGAAATCCCGACTTACTCCATGAGAAATTTTCCTTCCTGATTAAATTTCAGTCTTATTGACATAAATCAATATATAAAATACTTATTATACATAGATATGTAAATCATAGTTTTATTTAAATGAAAGAGTTTTAAAACAATAGCATATTGGATCAATATCTTTGCAAAGTATTAAAGGTCATGGAAACCCCTGTATTTTTTTTCTGTAAATTTAACCATATAAGAGAAATATAATAGAAAAGATGTATTTAATTGTGAACAACAGATTTTAATTTAAACTTTAAAAATATTTGCTTTGTTCTTTATTTACTTTAAAATTTTCTAACACAACTAAACCCCAATGAAATTGGAAAAGCTTAATAGGCAACATAACCTAATAACAACAGTAAGAAAAAGTGATCTTAATCAGTTTTTTGTATTAAGCTTCAATATTTTTTTAATGAAACACAGGTTATAATATCCAAAATTTCAAAAAATTCGATGTATTCATTGATTTTTTGTTAGAGATTTTTACAATAATTATTACTGCTTAAATGATAGGTTCCTAAAGTAAACTGAAAAATATTCAATGATCTAACTAAAATAGGCAAATAAGCTAAATATAGTGTTTATCTATATAAAGATATTTTTTATCATGAAAAGCCAAAATTATATAAGATGATTCAAAAATTTTTCAACTCAATTTGCTTGTATACACAGAGAGAAAAAATATTATTATAAACTGGACCCCGGACCGGGTCAAGGGCTGCAAACATTTCACCATTAAAATTATGAAAATAAAAGTAAATTAAATGGCTCTTTATCAAACTTTGTACAAAAAATTATTGCCCTTCTTTACCACGATGTTTTTTTATTGAATCATGATTTGATCTCTAATATTCTTTACATGAAAGTTGTAAGAACTTGATTAAAAAGTTGATACTAAAAATAGGGTTCGATATTTTATAGATTTATTTAAAACCTTCGGTTCATTTCATAGAATTTATGAATAACAGATGTCGAGTACTTGATTAAATATTTCTAAAATTCTCCATTTAAACATATTTAAGAATCAAATATAAGTTATGAAACCGATAAAAATACTATGATCAAGTTTATATTTTTTACTTTTTTTTCAGAAAACCTTTTTATTAAACTAAAATGCAAATTAATAACCATCATAATATATGATTAACTCATGTTGTTGTCATAAAGCTAATCAACAACCTTATAAAATTCTCCCAGTTATTCCTGATCGTCTTTTCACCGGAAGCTTCACTCATTGATATTACTTTAATTGAATAACCATCTAAATATGAATCAGGAACACTTTATCGTTACCATCAGGTTTTTCTAAGTTTGGAATATTCTCTCCTCTTCCATAGTTTACAACCTCAAACAACGGCCTGCCATAAAAGGTTGGATCATCTGCAGAACTCTGTGTCCTGTTCTATATCTATATTGATTTTTATTGCAATAGAAATTACTGTAGAATCTGAATCTTCAAGATTAAAATCAACACTTCTAACTTCATCAATATCAGTACCTTCTGACACACTGCTATAGCTAAGAACTTTATGAATTTCTCTCAAAGGGCTCCCATCTTCATTATTTTCAACATTATCAAGTTCATCATTTGTCGATCCGCTATCTGTTATGGCAAAATCTGTAAGAGTACAACTATATTAAAATTACTAAAACCTCTTTTTAATTTTCTAACATGAACGTGCACTTTTGCTTTTATGATAATTTTATTTTTCAATTTATCTAAAGGTGGAAAATCGGCTCCTTTTATAATCTAAAAATATTTAGTATTTGTTCGATAATTGCTTCACTGGATAGTCTTTAAGGGTTTCTAATAATAAGTACTCTTTTAATATTGTTTTAAGATATGCAACCAATTTTTCTTCATATTTACGACTATTAATTATAATAGTGTAAAACTTTATATGAAACCTGCAATGATTTTCAATAGATATAATGATTGGTAAGTCACTTGTAACAAAGGCACTAGATTTAATTGCATTCAAAACTTCCTAGAATCCTTATATATTTATAAAAGCTAATAATACTTTAAAAAGTACGTTTGAGCACATCGCATATCCATGAGTCACAATGGGCTCCCCATTAGGACCATCCCATGTATCAATTTCTATGCATCTGCATCCGCGAAGCAGGCATTGACTGTATATCTCAGCTGATGAGTAACCATAAACCTGTAGACCTAAATATATCATGTCTTAAATTTATTAATTTTCACCAATCAGGTACGTATTGTGTGATGACATAACGTAATAATGTGCTAAATTATGAGTCTCATAACCTTCTAGAGTTTTGTAAAATGACTCATCAAAGGCCGACCCCTCTGCGCTCATAAGAAAGTTGGACCATCCCGTATGTGATATATTCTCTACCGATTATAAAAATATCGAAATCTAAAACTTGATTTTGATATCTTTTCGTCCGGTTCGAATAAATTTACAGGGAAAAACTCACCCTTGTTCGTAGTCCCTTTCAAATATTGTTTATCTTGTATGAATTGATTAAATTGTCTTTCAGTCATAACTGTTTTATTCTTTGTGGATCTAATTATATTGAAGAAGATAACTTAAAAATGAAAAACTGATTTTTGAAAATTAGGTCCAAGTCATATCTTTTACAATAGAAGCTTAGAAATCTGTGAAACGCTTCAAACGTAAATTCTTGAATTGTAATGAAATCGGCGTCCTTCTTCTTAATTAAATTCAAATATACTAGTGAATGCAATGTATCATCAGATTGTTGTTTAACAATATTTTGTAAAAATCTAAAACAGATAATAAAAAACCCAAATGTTACGTTTTTACTGGTAACCTTCCGTAACATTTTGCTATTGCCAGTAACCTATAATACCTAGAGAAGTGAAACAAATAAACCGAATAAGTCATTACTCTCTCTGCCATAGAAATAGTACAGAAGGACGATTAAGGTTCTTACTTCTAATAAGCATCGAAAGATACTTGATCCATATCTATAAAATGAAATCAAAGACTTAAAAGAAAAACTTTCTGACTTTCCTTTGACTCAAGAACAATATGCAAAAACTTGGTTTCACTAATTGAATGACCATAAACCAATGTAAGGTTCCTTTCGGAATATTTATTATACTCTTCATTCTGTCCAAGATCCTTTTTTCATCAATTAAATGAGTACATTTTTATTAATGCCTTATACATAAAATTTGCTCTAACATCCGATGACTGCCCAATATCATAACAATATATATCCTTCAATTAATTATAAATTCTTTTCATAATAACCTCTTTACAAAGAATTAAATGTAGCCCAAGTTGATCAATAATACAATCGTACCGTACAAATGACACTTTTTCCTTTAATTAATATTAACTCTAGAACTATAACTCATTTACCTTCATGTATACTAGGACTTTTGTACCTTCTGACAACTCTACAGGCAAATCGATAAATTTAACAAACCGATCATATATTGTATCATTGAACATTATAAATAACCAAAGACTATGTAGTACCTATTGAATGCGAATCTATTATTATCATCAATTTCGCAATTTCATTGATTGCTTAATAATTAACTAACACCATTATATTGTATATCTTTTTAACCAAATACAAGTAAAAATAATCGATATTTTTTCTCAATTTGATTATTTATATATTAAAAAGCATTTTTTCCTTCTATTAAATAACTTAAGCAATTCAAGATTTAATTATATATTTGTATGTAATTCAGTGATCAAAGATTTTATCATTTATTAGGTTTCTAAAAATAAATTGCATGACTCGAATTTAAAAATATATAAATTATTATTGAGTCTTAAGCTATAGTTAAAAAAATTAGATATAATTCTAAAAGATGATTTTTTCGCACTCTGCCCAGAAATTAATCAAATTTATTAATATCTATGAAAAAAAATTAGCACTAAAAGATAATGAATATAGAATAAATGATATTTAAAATGTAAAAATAACTACGAATTGATCATAAATTAGATAAAAGGTGGAGTAATATTCCTCTATTCTTTTAATGATTAAAATTGCTATTCTAATTACTTTTTAGTAGTTATCTCATTCACTAAACGATTTCAGAATTAGGGATAATACTTGAATGAAGACCAAGATCCTTTAATCAAACTTTTCTTACTTTCTTAGTATCATTAAAACCTTTTAGTCATTTATATCATTCTATTGATCTTAGGATGGTTATTTTGTCTTAAAATATTGATAAATAAGCTTAATTTTGCAATTAAAATGAAATTTGTTACAATATTTTTAATTCAATGTAATATCACATCTAATAACAATAGATGTATATGTATTATTGAAAAATACTGTTAGAATGCACATCTTTCCTTCAAGTTACGATAAAAGGACCATATACATACGCCCTCTAAATTATCTACTCTAGTCAAGGCTAAGACGCACAGTTTAAAGTTTAGGGCTAGAAATTGAAGCAGATTAGTTTGTGTATAAAAACTTCTAGTAGTTGATAGGCTTAGGGATGGACTGAGAATAAAAATATGTAAAAGTGTGCAGTTTCAGTGCTCGTGGTCTGAAACAGGTAGCGCTACCCAGACGCAGATAAGCAGATTTGGGGATGTTAGCGAGTTGAATTCCTGCGCTCCCTGTTAATGTGTGAAGAAATTGACGGGTACCATATCCGGCTTAAATTTAAGACTCTACTTACAAAATTATTTATCGAATATTCAAAGTCCATCCAGACGTTTTTCTCGAGCTCCATGGATATAAATGATCAGTTAAGAATCCTTTGCCTGTAAAAATAAGCTCAACTCTTTAAAATTGCTTCGAATTACGTATCTTACATAATAACTTACAAAAATCACTATAAGTTGATGTTATACTCCATTCAGATTAAAAAGAAGAGACCTTCATTAAGGTTAAACGTTTATTGTGAAACCTTAAAATATTTCGAACTTCCCCTGAATTAGCACTTATTTCTGTATAAAAAATTTGTTATAAAACAGGCGATAAAAGTTTATACTTTCTCAATAGAAATGTATCAGAAAAAGAACTTTATTATATTAAAGTATTGATATCAACATTAAATCATACAGATTTCAGTCCTATTTTTGAACTAATAACTTTGAGATCTTTTTCTTCAAGATAAAACTGTATGGATGTATGAAAAAATGGACTTGGAACGATAGTATATTTTTCAAAGTTAATCAAAAATCATTGTAACAGATGAAGTTAATGTTATTTAAAAATATTTAGAAACACTTAATTTTATAAATATCCAAATCAACAGTTTTAGCGCTTTTCAGGTCCAGACTTTCCAATATTTTCTGAAATTGGAAAAAAACCTTAGCTTTAATCTTTGTTTTTTATCTTTTTACTGCACATAAAGTCTATAAAATAGAACTTTCATTTGTCCATAATTCATTATTTTTGCTAAAAGGAATGAAAAAGCAAATTGTTTGATATATTTGGGATTTAAAAATGTTTTTAAAAAAAATTAATAGAAACTAAAATATCACTAATTGTTAA
>LDMZ01059776.1:0-14534 GCA_001455285.1 Sphaeromyxa zaharoni
TTTTTTTTATATAGTAATAATTTGTTAATCAAATTAAATGAAAACTTTCCTGTTCCTTGTTGAACATTGCAAGATAGCAATTCCTATAGTTAGAAACTGTGAGTTACAGATGTACTATTAAAATTGCTGGTTTGATTAGAGGGTATTAATTGAAAATATTTATTTCTGGAACCCATACACTTACCTAGGCCAAAGTTTTCTTTCCTTATCTCAAACATTTGATAAATTGAATGGCATATCATTGTTTACTTACTAAAACATTTAAGAATATTAACCTTATGTCATGATCTATATTCCATTTTAACTTCTGAAATTATCCCCTACAAAATGCATTTTTTACTATACTTGTATAACTGTAATTCTCACATTTCTAGATATCCCAGTATGAGATTATTTTATTTTTATTTTCTACTTGATATGGTGTATTTTGAGAAATATATTACTATAAATTCTCAATATTGTGAATTTTGATACAGAATAAGTTTTATTTTTTGCATGGATTTGAGACTGAGCTGAAAATATAGAAATAGATTTTTTATTTAATTTATTAATGAAAAAGAAATAAAATAGTAAATATTTAACTCTTTTATTAGAAAAATAAGATTTAATATGTATGCCAGATTAAAATTTAAGTTCTGATCCGTCAATTCCTGTAGCTTCAATATTTGAAACTTTATAACGAATTGAGGTTTCAATATTTCATACCTTAGTATGTGTAGAACATAACTAGCATATAACATATGCTTTAATATTTCCTTTTCGTGTGGTTAGGGAGTATTTAACAACTCCAATGTAACTTAATTTGCAATATACTAATAAATTGTTTTAATGGGTTTAGAATATATTTAAACCGGAAAATAATTTATATTGAAGTGCCGGATGTCAGCAGTTTCAGACGGAAACATTCACACATAAATAGATCGACGTCTGCGATTACATTGATCACCCACCACCCAATGAGATGGTGAACCAACGATCATATTATAAGAGATGTTTAAAAAAAATTTACTGAATATAAAAACGACTAAATAAGATCGTCGCCGCCGACAACCAAATTAAAATTTTAACATTTTACGGTATAATACGTTAATATCCGATTTCCACCGGTTATGAGTTCAATATTGGGGTGCCCTAACTGCGTCACAATAATATATAAAGTTTTTTTTATTGTAACTTTTTTTATTTCTGATTGAAAGGAAAAAAATCTATTTTTAATTAAATTAATTCTCATGCTACGCATTGGAATTTGTTATACCAAGGCTTCAGAAAAATCTTGATGAAATTTAAAATTATATATATTATAATTTAGTTAAAAACACTTTCATATATGTAAAAGATGACAACAATTTTTTACCTCCCCAGCGAATTAATGTTGGGAATATTGACTAAAAAAATATATTGTGGTTTACCATCTAATTTTTTTCTTTGCTATGGTGAAAAAAAAAATTTACCTGCTCCTAATGTTTTTGGAGGCGGTTCAGTAAGATGGGACTTACCACCAGCTCGCTTTTTTCGTTAGGCTAGGCGCCAGCCAGAGCTGTTTACAACCTAATAAAATTTTAGTAGAAGCAATAAAAATTCTAATTTAACTATATTCCCAAACCGAATGATAATCACATTTTGAGAATATGATCAATTAAGAAGGGATATATTAATTGGTAGTTTCTTTGAAATTAAAAAAATATTTAAGTATTTCTTATAACTGAAAACTCAATAACGATCTACAAATTTTTAACATTGATGGATTCAAATGTTACGCAGAACTGTTTAATATTTTAATAAGTGTATTTACTTTAAAATAATAAACTATATGCGTGCATGATATTATTATATGAATACGATATGCCATGAATGAATCAATTTAATGAAGTATTAAAAATGTATAATATAGTTTATATTTTGATTCTTCATGAAGCTGCTTAGTTTTATTATCAGTCGTTAAAGCCAACCTACGAGAAAAATTATTAATCCATTTAAACAGGGTGATAGCAGTAAATATGTGCCGATATGTTTGTAAATTCAGCATTCAAATAAGGAAATTCCCAAATTAAGCTTATAGTTCGTTTCAAAAGCCTCTATGAAAGAATAAAAATCATCCAAAGGATATGATGAAAAAAATGTTACAAAATACTATAGAGACTATGCGCATTAAATAGATACAATTAGAAAAAGAAATGTAAAAGATTGGCATTATTTAATGTTCGTGTAATGTATTAACAAAGAACCAAAAGATATCAATCTATCTATGTGCCACGCCACACGCCGCACGTCTAATTAATAATTATATTAATTCATTACAGTTCGTATATATAAAAAATATTCTTGTATTCACGCCAGTTTTATGTTTCTTACTTTTCAAACTGTAAAAATTTATTGAGACTATCCACAGTTATTTTCATCTTCCATTCATTCTGTCACACAAAAAATAATGGGGATTTAAATTCCTTTTTGATTATCTGGGGCATCTCATTAGATATATACGTGTTTCTGTTTACTTAATTTTCTTCTTATCACACTCCGAAAAATTAGTGCACTTTATCTATACTCTAAGAAATCATTTAAGATCTGAATTAGAGTTTTATCGAAGAAAACGGAATTTTTTTTGTATTATTTCGATATGCATCTCATCCATAATTATCTGATGCATTCCAAAATATTATATTGTCTTCTTAATTATCAACGAATCTTTATTTCAGTTTCTAATAATTAAAGTTTGAACCAATTTTCAGATTTTTCAGTCTTTTTTGAACAATCTATAATCGAGGATTAAATCTCTTGACATGTTCATCTACCATATAGTGTTGTAACCCAAGACCTTATATATGACAATCAAGTCCATAGGATGGAAAATTGAAAGTATTTTTTTGAAAAAAGGAGTTCTATGACAGCTTTTTTTACAAAATTAAATGTCAAATGTAATTAATATCACAACTAAAAACTTTATTATATTAGAAGATATTTTGTTGTTGTGTTTATATTTTAATTGCATGAGTAATTAAATTGAAGTAATATCATAATCAGTCTAGAAATATTTTGGTAAAAAAAAGATAAGATATAATTTATGAAATCGTATTAAAATGTGAACAAAAATGGTTTTTATACCCGTAAACCAAAAGTTGTCATCAATATTTTTTTAACCCATGTTGATTACAATTTAAAAATGTCGCATACCCACGATCCAGCGATGGATAGATTATATAATATTAATAATTAAAACTCACAGCCCTGATTGCGATCAAAATTTTTGCATGATTTATCCATTTCAAATAAATTAATGTTTGAATTTACGGTTTTCCAAAAATGAAAGAACTTTGGTCAATCAAAACATGTAAGTTTTAATTCTATAATTTAAACACTGTTTTAGTAATCAAAAGATTGATTTTAATGAATCTATACGATAGATCTTTTAGGTGAGTTGATATTCCTTTTAACAGATTCAATATCGTGAACAACAATATGAATTACATCCATTTGAATATCCCTAAGGTACGGAATAAAAATTTTTATAAATAATATTAGCATAGATACTTAAAAAAAATTAGAAAATAATATGAATGTGAATAAATATATAAAGATATATTTGAGAGTATAATAAGATGTAAATTTTCTGGTTAGCATACAGACCGAGTCGCACATAGCAGATTTTAAAAGATCAATTAATCAACTGCATATATTAAGTCAAGGAAGGTTTTTTTATTTTTAACAGCTGAAGATCTGTAACTCCCCAACAAGCAAGAAAAAATTATAAACCATTTTACGGTATTGCGTAAATTATATTTACTTTTAAAACCGTAGGTTGTTTTTTATATGATGAGCACTAATATTAAGGTTATAGAATGTCATAACCACCGGCAAGATAACAAAACCTAACCGATGTTTAGGTTACATACCCACTGTGAGTTTTATCACCGAGGGTACTGCTGCCATACTTTAAGAAAACTAGTAAACAAGCGATGTGATGCATGCAAAACCAAACAGGAGCAGATGGGCATTCTAATATAAATCCACGGAACTTTATATTTCTAAAGAAAAAAGTTGTCAAACGTTAGATTTTTTAGGTGGAACTGGGTTTGAACAAGAAAATATAAAAAAGATTATATTTAATTTTTATGACAATAAATACTCTTCATGTGTGCAGCCATTTTGCTGAACCGAGAGTTTACTACAGTCCAATGCCAAAAAGTTTAATTATTAACACTAAATAAACGAGGATCAGAGTTAAATGGTTATAAAAGCATATATTTGAGTGTATGCACATAAGCTTAACGTGATTGTAATTCACGTAATTGTCCAACAAATGAATAAAAAACTAGGGTTACAGCTTTGCATGCTTGTTTAAATAATCAATTATATAAAATTACGTCTTTCCATTTCTTATTTATAATGGATTTCCATTAATCTGAAATAGTTTAGAATTCATGTTAAAATTCCATACCGTCTCCTGTATTTATTCTTTGAATAAGGCCTCAGAAAATTTTTTTTGGATGTGTAACGAAGAATAAACGATTAGTGCAGACATTCGTACATCATAGTTTTTAGTTTTGTGTGTCCTAGTGCTGATAGCGTTACTATGAGCGGATCTGATCATAAGTGGTTACATATGTTTAACAGATTTCAAAAAATTTCATCCCTTACATCGATTTTAAGTCATCAGGGTCAATAACAATCTCGATTTAGTGCAGATATTTAAATTTTGTCCATGTGAATATAGTTAAGAAACATGCTATAAATTGGGCAAATTCTAACGACAAGCCAGTCAACTAGAGATAAATATCAACAGTTTATATTTGTTTTGGGTTTTGGTATCCATTCCTTCTAAATTTATATTGTGAAATCACAAAAACTTATCTTAGACATGTAGATACCTCAGTATTAATTTGTAAAGAATATCTTAAAATAATTAAAAATTTTCAAAAGTTTTATTTCAAGTTATGAATATAAAAAATTTGTCTTTTAAGAAGAATTTGTAGGTTCATAAAAGAAATCACATTTTTTTATAGTACAAAAAGTTTCTTTTAAATATTGTACATCATTAATGCTTTAAAATCAAAGAAACCACTGTGGTACGTTCGAGGCAGTCCTCCAGACTTGATATTGAAGGCAAAATTTGATAAAGTTTGATCCCTAAGTGGTTGCGGTGTCCTTCCTCTGTCGTGTCCGTTTCTCTCACAAAAATTTCATAGAATAAATATTTATTAGTAAATGATAAAAAAAATAAATAACACTAAAAATAGCGTGGTTCCTATTCTCCGTTTTCCTCTAAGGAAGGAACGACACCCACAAATAATAATAAATGTAATCATCTCTTTTTTTTATTTAATGTATCTATAATCTGTTCGGTTTAGGTGGCCAACTTACACGTGCTTATCTGTCAATAACTAGTTTACTTCCAATTGTAGTGTAAGGTCTTTATCCAACAGTTTCAAAAAGTAAATATGAACAATTATTACAAATATAGAAACGAAATATCTATAAATTTTAAATTATAAAGGTTAATCTTGACACATGTGTAGCCTTGGAAAAAAAATTTTCTAGGTACCAGATGAAACGTATATACAAACATTTTTTTATATGTATATAAGATTTAAAACCATTGATTCTAAATTGGTGCCTACACGTAAACCACTTGGCAGTGTGTTGTTCTTTCGTATTCTCTAGTAAATTCAACGATCAAAAATTATTCAAGATTGCGATTCTGTTATTAATAATTAGTACATTAAAAAAAATTTTTAAAAAAATCTTTATAAATTGAAAGATTTAATTAAATTTTTAAGGGTACTGAATGATTTTATAGTTCAAGAACTTCAATAGAAGGTTTGATTATTATGATCCTCGAAAAGATTATCAAATATTTTCTTTAGATTTTGTAATTAATTTCTATTCTATATTAACATACAAATTTTACCTTATTTGCTGGATTTATATCGCTATTAGTTTCTTAAACTTGACAAAAATTATTTTAAAAATGTTATTTTATGATTTAATAGAATAATAACAGTGGGGATCGGTGATATATCGACACAGCTAGGCAGGTGTCCAAGAAAAAAATTTAAAGTTTAAGATCAATATCAAAGTTGCATTCTTGAGTATATTTATTATAAAAAAAACTATTTTCAAATGAGATATCATTTCTACATACAATATTTTTGCTTTCAAATGATTTGTCGTTGTTAAAAATCATTGAATTTAAAACATGATTAATATCAGAGATACATGTGCTGTATGTGGAAAGTCATTTTAAATATTTATAAATTTTAATTTTTTAATAATATTATTAGCAATAATAAAAAAAATAAAAATCAATATAACAAAATGAATTGAAATATTTTTACTATTTTTATGAGCCTCAATATTAAAATTAAATTAAACACCAAATTTCTTGATTATTGTAATTCCTCAAACACAAAGCTGTGTAGAATGATTAAATAAAAGTAATAAATTACATCATAAAAATTTGAATTTGACTATTTCATAAGACTTGAGATGATTAGAGAAGGGTACATACACCTTATCATTGGGCATCTCATCTTAAACACCTTATCGTAGTATACTCAATAATTTATATAATTCAACCCTACCGATTGCATCTATCGATATTACATATATTTATTATGCATTAACTCAAAATACTTTAAATCTGTAATTATTTAGTCAAGGGACAGCTTTTTTGAATTTTTATTCCTGATTCTGATAGTTATTTCAATTTATTTAAATAAGGTAGTTATTTTTAAAGTTTTCCATTTTTAAAAATAATTATTAAATATTTTAATATATAAAGAAATAATATTTTGTTGTAAAAATCATTAAATACCACAAGATGAAATTTTGTTGATAAGTTATTGTATTAAAACTTGGAAGAATCAATTTTTTAGGGTTCTTGTTTTAATTCGGCTTATCAAAACTTTGCACATAAAAATATTCGATCTAATAACATTCAATAACAGGCAGCGGGCATCATTGCTTTTAACTCGCAATGAAAATTTCAGAATATATTTCTTAACGTATTTTTATTTGCCTAAACCATGATTAAACTTTGTTTTTTTCGTATGATAATTACTTTTTTGAATATTTAAAGCCTACGAAGTCGGATTAGACCATTTTATGATGTCGTGAACGACATTTACAAACTACTATTTTCAAAATTTGATCATCACATTTCAATATTTTTTAATGAAGAGCGATTCAAGTATTACATTTGGTCGTATAAAGACAAAGATGATAAGCCAACCAGTATCCATAATAATTTATGTGTGCTTCAATTTTTTGAATATATAATGTTCGCTAATTTTTTTTCTTGCGATTTGCATTGCATGAATGTTTTTATAATATTTAGATCATTACAGCAATGGGAGTGGTTAAAATTGTTAGTAATAAAATATATGTGCAATTTTAAGAAGAATAAAATGTTTAAAATCAATTATAAACTAAAAATGAACCAAGATTACCCTTTTGCTTCCTGTGAGAACAACTATCGGTGCTGGAGTGTGGGATTTTTTATTTGTTTTATTGCTTTTGGAAACATATTACTAAATTTTTCGATCAGTTCTCGGAGACATTCCATCAAGACAAAGATTCCAAACATTGATATTTAGTTTCATGGTGATACTTTCTACGGTTTTTAGTACATCTTTTATAAATTTAAGTATTTAAATTTTCCCAGAGGATCCTTTTAAGGTCATAAAAAATTTAATTAAATCTAGATTAGAAATATTATTTTAAATAGCGAATATTCATATAAGTAAAACTTAGGAAAAAATACATTTATAGGTGGGGTTGGTCATAGTTCGTTCTGAACAGATTTATCTGACTTTTCAACCGTAGATATTGGTGATAGTTTGTAATATAAAAAGATACAGAGGAAAATTTTGAAACCTTATGTAATTGCATGTTTTTATCAATTCATTGAAAGGCGGTTGAGGTACCCTATCGGATACGGAAAACCGAGGTGGTCCCATGTGAAGATAGTCTTCGTGTGTCTATTCCCTTTGATTTGACCTCTAGGGTTTAACATCAATAATATTTGAATATAACTTAAAACTAACAATAAGAATATCTATATCGTTGGGCGGCTGTTTTCTCTTTTATACCATTCATTCATTGAGAATGAATGGTACTTTAATGAGTTCCTAATCCCATTCGTTGCGATTGAATGGGATGGCGTCCTTGGTAATTCACTCATTGAGAATGAATGAGGTGACGTGGCGACTGACATAGGCACCACAGCGGTAAACATGCTTCTGTATCATGATGTAACAAATGATTAATTTGATGATATACGAGACTAAATGCAAAATCTAGCAGTAGTCAATAACATCTTTAATTAAAATGCAACAAAATTACAAAAATATTTATACATTTATTTTTTTGATAACAATTAACGTTGAAATTAGTCGCAGGTTATATTTTTTCGTACAATTTCATATAGATAATACTTTTTAAGACTTGAATATTAGCTTTCTACATTAACTAAATGCGAAAGAGTGTGATATTTATACTAAAATTTATTTTATAATATATTCTTAATATGTTATGGAAGGGACAAAGACAAACAACCACATAACAGTATTATAGTTTATATGTTGTGGTTTTATAACATTTATAGTTCCTTGAGGTATATTTTGAAACGTTTCACCATACCTGGAAATAATTCTCATTTTTTTATCTGGGATATGCATAATCTCTCTGTTTTGATCAAAAAATATTGGAAGACCATTTTTTAAACTGGATTTGTACACACAAACTGTTGTTAATACTTCATTTCTACAAATAATCTAGGTCAATGATTCACATAAGATTCAAAAATTTACCTTCATCTCATTAACTATTTTATAAGTATGGAATGTTTCATCTGGTAAATACTTTGTACCAATATAATAGTTAACTTCGGGTTTGATTAATAATTCAAATACCGAATTAGATAACGTTTTAGGATAATGAAGGTTCAAGAGAACGATACCGTCAAATATTACTTCCCCCATCATTACTGAGTATGTATCCATACCATTACAGACTACTCGAAAAATTATTTTAATGAAGTAAAATACCAATTTTTATTTTATTATAAATTTTGATATACATTTTTTCCAATGCTTCAATCAACTCCAGCTCATCATCTTCTCGGTTCATAATTACTAGAACTTTATCACAGTAGAGGGAAATAATTTCTAGTTCTCTAAATCCATTATCAATAATACATTTTAGATAAATAGGTTTTCTTTGAAAATATTCACCAAGTTCATTTATTATAAATGTAATATCTGTTAAATTAAATGAAAAATCATCATCACCAAAAAGGTCCAAATCGATCGTTGGATGATTACTTTTAATATCTATGTAAGTTTCAGAAATTAATCTAGTAAGTTCTTGTAAAAAGATTCTTTTCATCTCCAAATCTTGAGTCTGTATTTTTTCATACATAAAATCGACGGGAATGTGATATATTTTCCCGAATACTAATAGTTTTCTAAGGTATCTTTCTTTTTGATGGATATTGGAAAATTTGGAATTTATCTCACTAGCATTGTACCATTCATCTATAATAACTGAATTAATAACACAATCAATAATTTATGTTTGTTAAAGGCTTAATACATTACCTATTAAGATGCTAAAATGTATCCTATTCAGATAATTTTTCGTCAACATTTTCGCGGTCATGTAATAATCATATAATGTTGCAGAAAAATTTATTACATAAGGTAGGGAATCGGAAGAAAAAAATAATTCAATTTTCGGCCTCCTATATATATATTCACAAGAGTAATATTTGATATATTCATGATATAGGATATAATTAAGGAAATATAAATACAACGCTTTCAAAATCACTGTCATTCTAATGATAGCGCTTCAATATATTTTCCACTGGAGTCTCTTTAAATTTATTTTTACAACACTAATTATACTAATATTATATAAATTTAAAAGATTTTAATCACTTGCTTTGCTAATCCCAATATTTATTGTTCTTACAATATTTTAGATAACAAAAAGTAATTTCAGAACGGTGACTTATTAATAGGTTTTTTTTATATACATTAGCGACAAGATTTTATAGTCTTAGAATATCAAATTTTCAAAAGATGACTAACTGACTTTTAGCCACTTATAAGTTAGTCAAAAAATAATTTTATCGTTCGATATTCCTTTATAAATAGATATATCAATATTTATAGCAGAGGAAAATATTCTTAGTGACAAATTCGATAATGTAAGTCACGATATTCTTATTTCACAAATTGTTAATTTATAGAAATAACTTTTGCTAAGCTGAACAAGGATTTTTTAAATTGGAGATTAAATTTATCTGTATGTTACATTTTTATGTTAGATCTGGAAAATATTTAGATACGATCAAGATGAAATGTATAGAAGATAAAAAACTAAAAATTTCTTACTAATATATAAACTACTGTTTTCGAAAAAAGCTTTAAAGAGATATTCTTTAATAATGGGTTGATCTCTTTTACTTGCTTTTGTAAATAAAATTATCAGACTAACATTATATTCAGAATCAACTAACCTAAGCTAATCGAATCAATAAATTGAGTGTTTCGTGTACGTACATGGTAGTGCATAATTTACTTAGTATACCGGAGTATATATTGAAACAATAATTTTAATAATATTGACGTGACTTTTATTTTGGCAATCTAAATATAAATATAATCCACTATTTTATATAGACCCAAGAGTATTATTTTTATAAACTCTGTTCCAAAAATATTTTCATGTAATTCCAAAATTAGACTTTATTCCATTTTGTTGATATAAGAACCTGATTCCAATCTTTATCAAAATTTTAGTAGTAAAACGAAAAATACCAAATAGGAAGGGAAAATAGAACAGATGTTCCTTTTCTATTGACTTCATCCCTTCCATTTATAAAAAAATAGAGCAAAATCTTCTTTTAGAACTTGCAAGTTACAATCATCACTGCTTAAAACATAAAATCTCCCCCTGAAGAGTAGAAGGGAAACTTTATATATAGGAGCTCATGTTATAAACCAATAAAATTTTAACAACCTCACCTATTTAATTTTGACTCTTTGGATGGTGGTTTCATTAATTCATGACATTTATGTTACTGCCAAATATCATTCACAATAATAGAGATTGAACAATTCATATTAATAGGTATATACACTAAATCAGTAATACGGAACGGAATCAACGAATTAATAACATATTCATATAATTAATAGATTTTCCGATTGCACAATAGCTGTAATAGTTTTATGTTTATGTGATACCGAATATAGATGCATATATATTCTTGTAATACTTATATTAAAAAAAATTGTCGCATTAATGCCACAAAGGATATATCAACTTAATTATACCAAGGAATACGGAATTTTGATACATTATACAAATTTGTGGTAGCAACGCGTTATTTTTCCAAAAAGATTGAATTTCTAGAACAAGGACTTGACTTTAACATAAAATATAATAATAAATAAGCTCTAGGAAAGTTTCTCTAAAAAAGTATAGCACCCCTCCTTTTTATTGTTTAAAATCATCTGGAAAACCGGAAATTACAAAATCAAGAGAAAATTCTTTTCGATGATACCTAAGATAAAGTAGGTACAATGAAAGTTGTTGAAGGGGTATATTTGATTATCACCGGAGAGTTTGAAAAACATTACAATAATATTTTTGTAATTCAAGGTTATGATTAGTACATAGAAATGAAATTGACATGATTTGAAAAAATAGGATTTAATAATAATAATATAATGTAATTTGTCAGCCAATGTGTGCTATAGTTATTTTGTTAGAATAATATTACAACGATTATATTAACCAAAAGTAATATTATTTCCAGGTGGTAATGATATATCATTAAAAGAAGTTTAACCGGAAAAATAGGACGGACTCAGAAAGGTCAACAGATTTCGTCATTACCGTAATTTTTTAAAATTTTTAGTTCCGTAAAATAATATTTCATGGTTTTCAACTAAGAATTAAGTTTTAATACATATTGAAGTCACATAGGACAGAGGATGTTCCGCTCAGCCTAGCACATATAGGAACTTACATTGGGAACCCTGACAAGACCCAAACACCCAGTGCTTAGGTGACTCATATTCAATTTCCAAACCCATATTTATAAAATAAATTATAAAAAATAAATAATTAAAAATTAGGCTGACTAAATTACCTATGTTTTAACTAGTCAGTTTTTTCTCTTTACCCGCCACCTACAATGTGACATATTTAAATAATTAATCAGAATTCGGTTATCGATGAAAACCGGACGAATATCTTCAGGGCTTAGTTCTTGAACGATAATATGTTGACATAATCCGTATATATTGTTGAAAAATATGTAAACTTTCAATCCTATATAATTTACTTATTTCTAAAAAAAATATATGGTTAAAAATGTTTTTTATCTACCATAGAAGTAATACATGTAAAAAAGTTCGAAAAATTCATACGTTAGAATTTAATATGTTATTTAATTGGTGTGAGAAAAAAAATAATGAATTAAATTTTAAAAGTTTGATAAATGTTACCGTAATTTATTTACAAATATTAATTAACAGTGAATCCTTATTGTTAAAACCATTATTTTATCCATGATAAAGATCTTTCACTGCAATATGTATATATATACAAAGTAATATATTAAAGTAAAATTTATTAGGCCTTTGGAAAAAAATGAACTTGAATGAAAGATTATTCATTTTTATAAGCCATTCTGAGCTGGAACACAAATAAATGTGGTATAATTATATCAGTTTTGATTTATAAATGCGTTCACTACATAATAATTTAAATATACTCTATGGTTAAAAATTATTTATCAAAAACTCTAATGGACTCCTTAGATCGAAAAATTTATTTATTTATATTCCTAGCTATGAAGGAAAAAACTTTTACCTGCTCCTTGTGTCTTTCGAGGCGGTTCAGTAAGGTGAGACTTATTTCCAGCCCGCTTTCGCGTCAGGTTAGGCGCCAGTCATAGCCTCCCAGGGTGTTTGACCGGCAGTATGGGGTTTTCACCCACTATAACAACCCCCATTATCTACCCTTATACTAGGGCTACGCTACCTGATTCGGCCTTCGTTCTCAGATCGAAAAATTTATAGAATGCACCAAGCAAAAACAAATACTTAAATTTAATAATGAAAAGACCCATGAATATCATTATATAACCCTTATTATGGCAATTTTACATTTCGTTAGTGTTCAATTAAAGTATATTATTAATATAGAAGGTTGAATGACCGATATAGAAGTGTTTTTGTTCAAATGATACTTTTAGTTCAAAACATCAAGAAAGTAACAATAAAAACTTAAATAAAATCATGCAAAGCAAAATCCTTGACATCTACCTTAAAATTTATCAAGCCTATGTTAGAGAAAAACCATGTAATCATTTTATCAAATACACGATTGACCCTAATTTTTTGTAAAAATTTTTCTTACATGAAAGTACATTTAAAACTCAATTATCAGAAATTACATTAACGGAAAACCCATTCGTTTGGAATTTATTACACTCTTATGTATAAAAAATATTTGACCATCGGAAAATTCACGTTAACTACAAATTAAACAGATTATATTTATTTTATCCGAAATAATCTGATTTCGCCATGTTTTAAAAAAAATCCAAGTATTTTGACAGGTCGTTATTGATTGAATCATCATAATCCCCTCTCAAAAATAAAACAACTTTAATAACATTTCCTACTTACTTTTTTACATTTCTATTTAAATATGATTGAGGTAACCCTCATATTTTTGTATCTAAATACAAAAATTGCCAGAATTCAAGCAAATTAAGAGTATCATGATCTTAAAATATCTTAAAAGAAGTAAAATTTTTCATTCAATTTAGATACCCATAACTTCGATAAAAATATATTTCCTTAATATAAAAAATATTAGGAAAAAACCCTTTTAACCCAAAAAATAAGTCAATATTAAACATTACAACAATTTGCTAAAAAACTGCAACTAGAATAAGGATTGGTATTGTATTTACCACATATACACGTTGTTTTTAAGAACATTAAAAATTGAGTTATATGACAACTTATCTCTACTCTGTTTGGTATGAAATGCTCAATGGTCTTGTATAAAGGAATTAAATATAATATTATTAATGAATAATTTCATATTTAAATAATTTAAAGTACATGAATAAATAAGAAAGGAGAAATGAAATCATTTTTGTTCCACGTAATTTAGTTAAAAATACAAAAAATCAAAGATCGAATGATAATTAAGTGTTTTAGGATGAACTATTCATAAACAAAAAAAACGAGGTAAAATCTAATGCACTATTTTTGTTAGGAACTATACAGACTAAACGACGAACTATGTTAAAAAATTCTATTTTAATACAACATTCAACGTAGGAAGAATTTAATCGAAGCCATATAGAAGCCCTTGAAAAATGTGTCCGAACCTGGAATTGTCAAAGAGATTTTTAACACGTCAAAGACATGATACAACAAACCTTTTAAAAGTATAATAGACTCAAAATTTAAATATCAGAACAGATGGTAATGAATTAT
>LDMZ01059777.1:0-13125 GCA_001455285.1 Sphaeromyxa zaharoni
ACAGATAAATTTAATCTCCAATTTAAAAAATCCTTGTTCAGCTTAGCAAAAGTTATTTCTATAAATTAACAATTTGTGAAATAAGAATATCGTGACTTACATTATCGAATTTGTCACTAAGAATATTTTCCTCTGCTATAAATATTGATATATCTATTTATAAAGGAATATCGAACGATAAAATTATTTTTTGACTAACTTATAAGTGGCTAAAAGTCAGTTAGTCATCTTTTGAAAATTTGATATTCTAAGACTATAAAATCTTGTCGCTAATGTATATAAAAAAAACCTATTAATAAGTCACCGTTCTGAAATTACTTTTTGTTATCTAAAATATTGTAAGAACAATAAATATTGGGATTAGCAAAGCAAGTGATTAAAATCTTTTAAATTTATATAATATTAGTATAATTAGTGTTGTAAAAATAAATTTAAAGAGACTCCAGTGGAAAATATATTGAAGCGCTATCATTAGAATGACAGTGATTTTGAAAGCGTTGTATTTATATTTCCTTAATTATATCCTATATCATGAATATATCAAATATTACTCTTGTGAATATATATATAGGAGGCCGAAAATTGAATTATTTTTTTCTTCCGATTCCCTACCTTATGTAATAAATTTTTCTGCAACATTATATGATTATTACATGACCGCGAAAATGTTGACGAAAAATTATCTGAATAGGATACATTTTAGCATCTTAATAGGTAATGTATTAAGCCTTTAACAAACATAAATTATTGATTGTGTTATTAATTCAGTTATTATAGATGAATGGTACAATGCTAGTGAGATAAATTCCAAATTTTCCAATATCCATCAAAAAGAAAGATACCTTAGAAAACTATTAGTATTCGGGAAAATATATCACATTCCCGTCGATTTTATGTATGAAAAAATACAGACTCAAGATTTGGAGATGAAAAGAATCTTTTTACAAGAACTTACTAGATTAATTTCTGAAACTTACATAGATATTAAAAGTAATCATCCAACGATCGATTTGGACCTTTTTGGTGATGATGATTTTTCATTTAATTTAACAGATATTACATTTATAATAAATGAACTTGGTGAATATTTTCAAAGAAAACCTATTTATCTAAAATGTATTATTGATAATGGATTTAGAGAACTAGAAATTATTTCCCTCTACTGTGATAAAGTTCTAGTAATTATGAACCGAGAAGATGATGAGCTGGAGTTGATTGAAGCATTGGAAAAAATGTATATCAAAATTTATAATAAAATAAAAATTGGTATTTTACTTCATTAAAATAATTTTTCGAGTAGTCTGTAATGGTATGGATACATACTCAGTAATGATGGGGGAAGTAATATTTGACGGTATCGTTCTCTTGAACCTTCATTATCCTAAAACGTTATCTAATTCGGTATTTGAATTATTAATCAAACCCGAAGTTAACTATTATATTGGTACAAAGTATTTACCAGATGAAACATTCCATACTTATAAAATAGTTAATGAGATGAAGGTAAATTTTTGAATCTTATGTGAATCATTGACCTAGATTATTTGTAGAAATGAAGTATTAACAACAGTTTGTGTGTACAAATCCAGTTTAAAAAATGGTCTTCCAATATTTTTTGATCAAAACAGAGAGATTATGCATATCCCAGATAAAAAAATGAGAATTATTTCCAGGTATGGTGAAACGTTTCAAAATATACCTCAAGGAACTATAAATGTTATAAAACCACAACATATAAACTATAATACTGTTATGTGGTTGTTTGTCTTTGTCCCTTCCATAACATATTAAGAATATATTATAAAATAAATTTTAGTATAAATATCACACTCTTTCGCATTTAGTTAATGTAGAAAGCTAATATTCAAGTCTTAAAAAGTATTATCTATATGAAATTGTACGAAAAAATATAACCTGCGACTAATTTCAACGTTAATTGTTATCAAAAAAATAAATGTATAAATATTTTTGTAATTTTGTTGCATTTTAATTAAAGATGTTATTGACTACTGCTAGATTTTGCATTTAGTCTCGTATATCATCAAATTAATCATTTGTTACATCATGATACAGAAGCATGTTTACCGCTGTGGTGCCTATGTCAGTCGCCACGTCACCTCATTCATTCTCAATGAGTGAATTACCAAGGACGCCATCCCATTCAATCGCAACGAATGGGATTAGGAACTCATTAAAGTACCATTCATTCTCAATGAATGAATGGTATAAAAGAGAAAACAGCCGCCCAACGATATAGATATTCTTATTGTTAGTTTTAAGTTATATTCAAATATTATTGATGTTAAACCCTAGAGGTCAAATCAAAGGGAATAGACACACGAAGACTATCTTCACATGGGACCACCTCGGTTTTCCGTATCCGATAGGGTACCTCAACCGCCTTTCAATGAATTGATAAAAACATGCAATTACATAAGGTTTCAAAATTTTCCTCTGTATCTTTTTATATTACAAACTATCACCAATATCTACGGTTGAAAAGTCAGATAAATCTGTTCAGAACGAACTATGACCAACCCCACCTATAAATGTATTTTTTCCTAAGTTTTACTTATATGAATATTCGCTATTTAAAATAATATTTCTAATCTAGATTTAATTAAATTTTTTATGACCTTAAAAGGATCCTCTGGGAAAATTTAAATACTTAAATTTATAAAAGATGTACTAAAAACCGTAGAAAGTATCACCATGAAACTAAATATCAATGTTTGGAATCTTTGTCTTGATGGAATGTCTCCGAGAACTGATCGAAAAATTTAGTAATATGTTTCCAAAAGCAATAAAACAAATAAAAAATCCCACACTCCAGCACCGATAGTTGTTCTCACAGGAAGCAAAAGGGTAATCTTGGTTCATTTTTAGTTTATAATTGATTTTAAACATTTTATTCTTCTTAAAATTGCACATATATTTTATTACTAACAATTTTAACCACTCCCATTGCTGTAATGATCTAAATATTATAAAAACATTCATGCAATGCAAATCGCAAGAAAAAAAATTAGCGAACATTATATATTCAAAAAATTGAAGCACACATAAATTATTATGGATACTGGTTGGCTTATCATCTTTGTCTTTATACGACCAAATGTAATACTTGAATCGCTCTTCATTAAAAAATATTGAAATGTGATGATCAAATTTTGAAAATAGTAGTTTGTAAATGTCGTTCACGACATCATAAAATGGTCTAATCCGACTTCGTAGGCTTTAAATATTCAAAAAAGTAATTATCATACGAAAAAAACAAAGTTTAATCATGGTTTAGGCAAATAAAAATACGTTAAGAAATATATTCTGAAATTTTCATTGCGAGTTAAAAGCAATGATGCCCGCTGCCTGTTATTGAATGTTATTAGATCGAATATTTTTATGTGCAAAGTTTTGATAAGCCGAATTAAAACAAGAACCCTAAAAAATTGATTCTTCCAAGTTTTAATACAATAACTTATCAACAAAATTTCATCTTGTGGTATTTAATGATTTTTACAACAAAATATTATTTCTTTATATATTAAAATATTTAATAATTATTTTTAAAAATGGAAAACTTTAAAAATAACTACCTTATTTAAATAAATTGAAATAACTATCAGAATCAGGAATAAAAATTCAAAAAAGCTGTCCCTTGACTAAATAATTACAGATTTAAAGTATTTTGAGTTAATGCATAATAAATATATGTAATATCGATAGATGCAATCGGTAGGGTTGAATTATATAAATTATTGAGTATACTACGATAAGGTGTTTAAGATGAGATGCCCAATGATAAGGTGTATGTACCCTTCTCTAATCATCTCAAGTCTTATGAAATAGTCAAATTCAAATTTTTATGATGTAATTTATTACTTTTATTTAATCATTCTACACAGCTTTGTGTTTGAGGAATTACAATAATCAAGAAATTTGGTGTTTAATTTAATTTTAATATTGAGGCTCATAAAAATAGTAAAAATATTTCAATTCATTTTGTTATATTGATTTTTATTTTTTTTATTATTGCTAATAATATTATTAAAAAATTAAAATTTATAAATATTTAAAATGACTTTCCACATACAGCACATGTATCTCTGATATTAATCATGTTTTAAATTCAATGATTTTTAACAACGACAAATCATTTGAAAGCAAAAATATTGTATGTAGAAATGATATCTCATTTGAAAATAGTTTTTTTTATAATAAATATACTCAAGAATGCAACTTTGATATTGATCTTAAACTTTAAATTTTTTTCTTGGACACCTGCCTAGCTGTGTCGATATATCACCGATCCCCACTGTTATTATTCTATTAAATCATAAAATAACATTTTTAAAATAATTTTTGTCAAGTTTAAGAAACTAATAGCGATATAAATCCAGCAAATAAGGTAAAATTTGTATGTTAATATAGAATAGAAATTAATTACAAAATCTAAAGAAAATATTTGATAATCTTTTCGAGGATCATAATAATCAAACCTTCTATTGAAGTTCTTGAACTATAAAATCATTCAGTACCCTTAAAAATTTAATTAAATCTTTCAATTTATAAAGATTTTTTTAAAAATTTTTTTTAATGTACTAATTATTAATAACAGAATCGCAATCTTGAATAATTTTTGATCGTTGAATTTACTAGAGAATACGAAAGAACAACACACTGCCAAGTGGTTTACGTGTAGGCACCAATTTAGAATCAATGGTTTTAAATCTTATATACATATAAAAAAATGTTTGTATATACGTTTCATCTGGTACCTAGAAAATTTTTTTTCCAAGGCTACACATGTGTCAAGATTAACCTTTATAATTTAAAATTTATAGATATTTCGTTTCTATATTTGTAATAATTGTTCATATTTACTTTTTGAAACTGTTGGATAAAGACCTTACACTACAATTGGAAGTAAACTAGTTATTGACAGATAAGCACGTGTAAGTTGGCCACCTAAACCGAACAGATTATAGATACATTAAATAAAAAAAAGAGATGATTACATTTATTATTATTTGTGGGTGTCGTTCCTTCCTTAGAGGAAAACGGAGAATAGGAACCACGCTATTTTTAGTGTTATTTATTTTTTTTATCATTTACTAATAAATATTTATTCTATGAAATTTTTGTGAGAGAAACGGACACGACAGAGGAAGGACACCGCAACCACTTAGGGATCAAACTTTATCAAATTTTGCCTTCAATATCAAGTCTGGAGGACTGCCTCGAACGTACCACAGTGGTTTCTTTGATTTTAAAGCATTAATGATGTACAATATTTAAAAGAAACTTTTTGTACTATAAAAAAATGTGATTTCTTTTATGAACCTACAAATTCTTCTTAAAAGACAAATTTTTTATATTCATAACTTGAAATAAAACTTTTGAAAATTTTTAATTATTTTAAGATATTCTTTACAAATTAATACTGAGGTATCTACATGTCTAAGATAAGTTTTTGTGATTTCACAATATAAATTTAGAAGGAATGGATACCAAAACCCAAAACAAATATAAACTGTTGATATTTATCTCTAGTTGACTGGCTTGTCGTTAGAATTTGCCCAATTTATAGCATGTTTCTTAACTATATTCACATGGACAAAATTTAAATATCTGCACTAAATCGAGATTGTTATTGACCCTGATGACTTAAAATCGATGTAAGGGATGAAATTTTTTGAAATCTGTTAAACATATGTAACCACTTATGATCAGATCCGCTCATAGTAACGCTATCAGCACTAGGACACACAAAACTAAAAACTATGATGTACGAATGTCTGCACTAATCGTTTATTCTTCGTTACACATCCAAAAAAAATTTTCTGAGGCCTTATTCAAAGAATAAATACAGGAGACGGTATGGAATTTTAACATGAATTCTAAACTATTTCAGATTAATGGAAATCCATTATAAATAAGAAATGGAAAGACGTAATTTTATATAATTGATTATTTAAACAAGCATGCAAAGCTGTAACCCTAGTTTTTTATTCATTTGTTGGACAATTACGTGAATTACAATCACGTTAAGCTTATGTGCATACACTCAAATATATGCTTTTATAACCATTTAACTCTGATCCTCGTTTATTTAGTGTTAATAATTAAACTTTTTGGCATTGGACTGTAGTAAACTCTCGGTTCAGCAAAATGGCTGCACACATGAAGAGTATTTATTGTCATAAAAATTAAATATAATCTTTTTTATATTTTCTTGTTCAAACCCAGTTCCACCTAAAAAATCTAACGTTTGACAACTTTTTTCTTTAGAAATATAAAGTTCCGTGGATTTATATTAGAATGCCCATCTGCTCCTGTTTGGTTTTGCATGCATCACATCGCTTGTTTACTAGTTTTCTTAAAGTATGGCAGCAGTACCCTCGGTGATAAAACTCACAGTGGGTATGTAACCTAAACATCGGTTAGGTTTTGTTATCTTGCCGGTGGTTATGACATTCTATAACCTTAATATTAGTGCTCATCATATAAAAAACAACCTACGGTTTTAAAAGTAAATATAATTTACGCAATACCGTAAAATGGTTTATAATTTTTTCTTGCTTGTTGGGGAGTTACAGATCTTCAGCTGTTAAAAATAAAAAAACCTTCCTTGACTTAATATATGCAGTTGATTAATTGATCTTTTAAAATCTGCTATGTGCGACTCGGTCTGTATGCTAACCAGAAAATTTACATCTTATTATACTCTCAAATATATCTTTATATATTTATTCACATTCATATTATTTTCTAATTTTTTTTAAGTATCTATGCTAATATTATTTATAAAAATTTTTATTCCGTACCTTAGGGATATTCAAATGGATGTAATTCATATTGTTGTTCACGATATTGAATCTGTTAAAAGGAATATCAACTCACCTAAAAGATCTATCGTATAGATTCATTAAAATCAATCTTTTGATTACTAAAACAGTGTTTAAATTATAGAATTAAAACTTACATGTTTTGATTGACCAAAGTTCTTTCATTTTTGGAAAACCGTAAATTCAAACATTAATTTATTTGAAATGGATAAATCATGCAAAAATTTTGATCGCAATCAGGGCTGTGAGTTTTAATTATTAATATTATATAATCTATCCATCGCTGGATCGTGGGTATGCGACATTTTTAAATTGTAATCAACATGGGTTAAAAAAATATTGATGACAACTTTTGGTTTACGGGTATAAAAACCATTTTTGTTCACATTTTAATACGATTTCATAAATTATATCTTATCTTTTTTTTACCAAAATATTTCTAGACTGATTATGATATTACTTCAATTTAATTACTCATGCAATTAAAATATAAACACAACAACAAAATATCTTCTAATATAATAAAGTTTTTAGTTGTGATATTAATTACATTTGACATTTAATTTTGTAAAAAAAGCTGTCATAGAACTCCTTTTTTCAAAAAAATACTTTCAATTTTCCATCCTATGGACTTGATTGTCATATATAAGGTCTTGGGTTACAACACTATATGGTAGATGAACATGTCAAGAGATTTAATCCTCGATTATAGATTGTTCAAAAAAGACTGAAAAATCTGAAAATTGGTTCAAACTTTAATTATTAGAAACTGAAATAAAGATTCGTTGATAATTAAGAAGACAATATAATATTTTGGAATGCATCAGATAATTATGGATGAGATGCATATCGAAATAATACAAAAAAAATTCCGTTTTCTTCGATAAAACTCTAATTCAGATCTTAAATGATTTCTTAGAGTATAGATAAAGTGCACTAATTTTTCGGAGTGTGATAAGAAGAAAATTAAGTAAACAGAAACACGTATATATCTAATGAGATGCCCCAGATAATCAAAAAGGAATTTAAATCCCCATTATTTTTTGTGTGACAGAATGAATGGAAGATGAAAATAACTGTGGATAGTCTCAATAAATTTTTACAGTTTGAAAAGTAAGAAACATAAAACTGGCGTGAATACAAGAATATTTTTTATATATACGAACTGTAATGAATTAATATAATTATTAATTAGACGTGCGGCGTGTGGCGTGGCACATAGATAGATTGATATCTTTTGGTTCTTTGTTAATACATTACACGAACATTAAATAATGCCAATCTTTTACATTTCTTTTTCTAATTGTATCTATTTAATGCGCATAGTCTCTATAGTATTTTGTAACATTTTTTTCATCATATCCTTTGGATGATTTTTATTCTTTCATAGAGGCTTTTGAAACGAACTATAAGCTTAATTTGGGAATTTCCTTATTTGAATGCTGAATTTACAAACATATCGGCACATATTTACTGCTATCACCCTGTTTAAATGGATTAATAATTTTTCTCGTAGGTTGGCTTTAACGACTGATAATAAAACTAAGCAGCTTCATGAAGAATCAAAATATAAACTATATTATACATTTTTAATACTTCATTAAATTGATTCATTCATGGCATATCGTATTCATATAATAATATCATGCACGCATATAGTTTATTATTTTAAAGTAAATACACTTATTAAAATATTAAACAGTTCTGCGTAACATTTGAATCCATCAATGTTAAAAATTTGTAGATCGTTATTGAGTTTTCAGTTATAAGAAATACTTAAATATTTTTTTAATTTCAAAGAAACTACCAATTAATATATCCCTTCTTAATTGATCATATTCTCAAAATGTGATTATCATTCGGTTTGGGAATATAGTTAAATTAGAATTTTTATTGCTTCTACTAAAATTTTATTAGGTTGTAAACAGCTCTGGCTGGCGCCTAGCCTAACGAAAAAAGCGAGCTGGTGGTAAGTCCCATCTTACTGAACCGCCTCCAAAAACATTAGGAGCAGGTAAATTTTTTTTTTCACCATAGCAAAGAAAAAAATTAGATGGTAAACCACAATATATTTTTTTAGTCAATATTCCCAACATTAATTCGCTGGGGAGGTAAAAAATTGTTGTCATCTTTTACATATATGAAAGTGTTTTTAACTAAATTATAATATATATAATTTTAAATTTCATCAAGATTTTTCTGAAGCCTTGGTATAACAAATTCCAATGCGTAGCATGAGAATTAATTTAATTAAAAATAGATTTTTTTCCTTTCAATCAGAAATAAAAAAAGTTACAATAAAAAAAACTTTATATATTATTGTGACGCAGTTAGGGCACCCCAATATTGAACTCATAACCGGTGGAAATCGGATATTAACGTATTATACCGTAAAATGTTAAAATTTTAATTTGGTTGTCGGCGGCGACGATCTTATTTAGTCGTTTTTATATTCAGTAAATTTTTTTTAAACATCTCTTATAATATGATCGTTGGTTCACCATCTCATTGGGTGGTGGGTGATCAATGTAATCGCAGACGTCGATCTATTTATGTGTGAATGTTTCCGTCTGAAACTGCTGACATCCGGCACTTCAATATAAATTATTTTCCGGTTTAAATATATTCTAAACCCATTAAAACAATTTATTAGTATATTGCAAATTAAGTTACATTGGAGTTGTTAAATACTCCCTAACCACACGAAAAGGAAATATTAAAGCATATGTTATATGCTAGTTATGTTCTACACATACTAAGGTATGAAATATTGAAACCTCAATTCGTTATAAAGTTTCAAATATTGAAGCTACAGGAATTGACGGATCAGAACTTAAATTTTAATCTGGCATACATATTAAATCTTATTTTTCTAATAAAAGAGTTAAATATTTACTATTTTATTTCTTTTTCATTAATAAATTAAATAAAAAATCTATTTCTATATTTTCAGCTCAGTCTCAAATCCATGCAAAAAATAAAACTTATTCTGTATCAAAATTCACAATATTGAGAATTTATAGTAATATATTTCTCAAAATACACCATATCAAGTAGAAAATAAAAATAAAATAATCTCATACTGGGATATCTAGAAATGTGAGAATTACAGTTATACAAGTATAGTAAAAAATGCATTTTGTAGGGGATAATTTCAGAAGTTAAAATGGAATATAGATCATGACATAAGGTTAATATTCTTAAATGTTTTAGTAAGTAAACAATGATATGCCATTCAATTTATCAAATGTTTGAGATAAGGAAAGAAAACTTTGGCCTAGGTAAGTGTATGGGTTCCAGAAATAAATATTTTCAATTAATACCCTCTAATCAAACCAGCAATTTTAATAGTACATCTGTAACTCACAGTTTCTAACTATAGGAATTGCTATCTTGCAATGTTCAACAAGGAACAGGAAAGTTTTCATTTAATTTGATTAACAAATTATTACTATATAAAAAAAAATTCTTTAGATTAATATAATTTCGAAGTGCATAGAAATTAAAAAAGGGAAATATCAATTTATTATAATATTTCAGCATTCAATGGAAGAAATACTATATCTCTATTAAGCCGTTGAAATATCAGTCATATTACCCTTCAAATAATAAAGAAATTTCGATCCAATCATTTTTGCTATATTTTATCTTAATAAATCGATTATTCCCCTGTAAATTCCCATATCGTTTACATTGAACTTTTATAAGAGGATTTAATACCCAAATTTTTTCCGAATATCAGATTTTTGATAAAATAATCCAAGTTTTTGGCCTTCAATGACCACTTTTGTAATATTTTTTTCAATAAAGGGATATTATAACTAAGTTGTTCCGACAATCGATTTAATGGGATCAAAATTTTTGTTTAGAAAATATATCAAATTCCTTTTTGGTCTTTATGGGACTTTTATTTCTTTGTGAAAAAATAATTTTATTTGTCACATAACTTTTTGGATTATAGCTAAGTCAGAATTCATGATATTATTGTGTTAAATATTAAACAAAGTATAATCCTTTATAAATTTTGGCTTATTTAATAATTTAGCTTGTATGAATTTGAATTTAAAAATTTCAACCTAAGAGCGTAAACATTACATTACAATTGAGCACAAAATCTCTTATATGGCTGTTTTAGAGCGTATCTGTGGCTCGATGTTATGCTAACTAGTATGTTTAGTAAAAATTAACGTCGTTTATCTGGTCGGGCTGCGTGCTGTGTTATAAATAATTCACTTCCAGAGAACGAAGGCCAAAAATCTGGTAGCGTTACCCTAGCACAAGGGTAGGTAACGGGGGTCGTTTTAGTGGGTGAAACTCCCACAATGCCTGTCAAAAACCCTGGGAGGCTATGACTGGCGCCTAACCTGACGCGAATGCGGGCTGGAGATAAGTCCCATCTTACTGAACCGCCTCCAAATCCATAAGGAGCAGGTAAAGGTTTTTTCCTCCATAGCTAAGAAAAAAAATAAATAAATAATTCACTTCCAGCTTGCGGCAACTTAATAGAATCAATTTAGGTCCATAAAGTGGGGTATTAGCACTCGGATTTAAGGTTAAAATCTCTATTCCAATTCTAGACGCTGTAGTTCTTCGAATTATAAATCAAATATTTCAGATGATACTAGTCATCATTGATTGCTGGAATATAATGGATTGTTGCTTCAATACCAAATAAAAGGGGAATTTGGAATAATCTTTAAAACTACTTCTGAGTATATATGTATCTTATTTTAATTGTAGATATAATTTACATTCTATGCTTTCAAAATATGAAATAAAATGTTCCGAAATTTGTATTTTTCTACAAGAAAACTTTGAATTACATCATCTATTGCTAAAAAGGCAAATGTTATGAAATTCCTTAAATCGGATGGCAATACTGCACCACCATAATATATGATTGCAAACTCCAACTCGTTAATTTTTTTCACACACCTTATACAATTCTGAAGAACCATTATATATTTTTGACATTTCCAATGATGCAAAAAGATTTTCATGTTTCTAATTTGAAGGTAAATTAAAATTTTTCTTTGGAAAATTCTTTGATGGATCTTTTTTAATGCTTGGAAGAAATTATAATAATCCTTTTCTTTTATATGTTGCAGTAGGGCACAGATAAACTTGGAACCGTATAATAAATTTTGGTTCCTTGAACGATATCAAGTTGAAATATAATTGCGGCGTTATTTTAAAAGTCCCATCAAATCCATGTTTCAAATTTTTGCTCATATTTGTACGGCAAAAGGAGAATCATACGATTCTCCTCGTTACCTTTGTCATATTCCATAAATCTTTCAACCTTGGTATTAACTTAAATTCAGATGGAATGACTAACGAGGCTAGAGAAAGTGGTTTATCTGGTATATTATGAAATATATTTATTTTTCTTCTCTTTTTCTTTTTTATTCTTGGTGTTTCAGGAAAAACATCCATTGAACCTGCTATCACCACTATGGTGGATTCTTCAATAACTGATGGAAAAGTATATATATTTTAGAATTACTCCGAGATCTTATTCTTAAATTTTGCAATTGCTATTATATTTAGGGTATAAGTATATTTTTGAACTTTTTTGTTTAAAATGTTTCCACAACTGTATAATCTACTTTGGCATGCCGGTAACAATTCACGTTTTAAACGTCTACCAATAAAATTCTCTTTTTATAAAAATTATTTCTGTACTATTGCTGTGTTCCGTGATAGACTTTTTTTTCTAAAAGTGTATCCTTTAAAGTAAGCTTTTTTATTTCCCCGTATGCTTTTTATAAAAGTAACATTTAATTAATCAGTTTCTCTAAAATATTTTGTTTTGGTTTTAGAGATTTTTTGGTAGAAATAGTGATTAATCGATGTCAAAATAATTTCAAGGTATAAAACATGATAATTCTTAAGATTAAATTTCAAATATTTAGCATTATAAATCAGATAAAAATCTTTAAATGAATTGTCTCAGAATTTATTTAGGTATACAATTACACTTTATCTTTTAAAATATTTTATGACATTAATAAATACTCATATTAGTTGTGAAGGACCAACGCGAGAATCATCTAACACCGCCTGAATGGGGGTATCGCTTACAAACGGAACCAATCGGCGATTAAATAATAGAACCCAGTCCTCCTGACATACAATATATATAGGCGTCCTTTCGGTCATAAATACCCTAATTAATGATAATTAACCTTTTATATTAGTGATTTAATTATAAGCTTATTAACTGGTTAGGTGTCAAAAGCCACTATTGTGGCTTTGATAGTGTAACTTAGTTTTATGC
>LDMZ01059830.1:0-14054 GCA_001455285.1 Sphaeromyxa zaharoni
ATTATACTATATGAAATTAAAATTTTAATAATCATTTATTTAAAAAACATAATTTTTATTGACTATTGTTGTCTTAGTTAATATTAAAGTTTTTTCAATTTTAAAGGATTATCCATAACCGGCAGAAAAATGAAAAGTAAAATCTTTTACCGCCCGGGGCGGCAAAAACCCTCGCTACGCCACAGCATCGGATCATACAATTATTTGACTCGAAAATGGCATTGACACTTTGATTACAAATAATGTAAACTTTCTTGATAGTGTATCTGTTACACTTTCTCATTCTTAATATCTTGAAACCTTAGAAGTCAAATATTAATCTTAAAACAATTAGTTCTAGCTCAGAAAGATAAAAAATTCGTAAGGATGTCTACTTAACAAAAACGAAAATTATTCATAGCTTCGGCTGGGAATTTTCGACGGTTGTTTCAATTAATCCCGGCATTATTAAAAAATTGATAACAAGCACTGAATGATTAGGGACCCTAATTAAATATATTTTTATGACATTTATTTAATATTTGTTAAAGCATCTGCTCATAAGATATGAAACTGTTCTAAATTTTTTATTTGTGCTCCATATTTTAGTACTCTATTAAAAAAGAAGAATAAACGTGGAAAATTGCCAGTTCTACTAATAACCCAGCATAATACATCAAACTAAACAACATACCTCGAAAAATTTCCAAAAGTTTTCCATGAAACAATACTTCAAGCCATTCGGATACTATATTTCAGTATTGAAAAATATATAAAATAATGTAATAACATCAACGGTGGTTACTGAAGCTGGATATTTTTTTATAATTTCGATTAATTTATTTCTAAAGTTAATATATACATAAACAGATTATTCGAACATCCTTTCCGGGTGAATTCTCAAAAACCAATCAAAAACATTCTGAATGAATTTCTTGTTAAACTAATAAAATAAAAGAACATTTATAAAAAACACACCATATAGAACTTATCGACCCGGAACCTGTCCAGACTATTCCATTCACGACCAAGAGTTTTGAAGAACGATTCAATAAATAAATTTCCTACAATTTAGATTTTTAAAATCGATTAAAACCTTCGTAAAAGCTCTTGCACAAGAAGATTGTCTTACATAGCAAATCAGCTAAGTCTTCCTGCCTGATAAGCAATATTTATTATTCCTAACCTGAGCCAAAGGCTTATCAGCATGCCACATAGAATAGAATAACCCTTTCCAAATTTTCATCGACGTAATTTCATCGTTAAGACACAGAGTACCATTATGAATCCATATATGAAGTCTCTTGACGTATTTCAACCTTTCCTTCTCCTCGTCGCTGGCTAAATTTGATATCAAATTTGCCAATGAGGATTTATTCACAGAACCTTCAACCATGAACCTTTCGTAAATATACGTTCAAGACCGTTATTCATCGTTCTATATTTAGTAGTTGAAAAAATGGTTAAATTCCATTGATTAATCGAAACATATTTCGTGCAAATAATCCTTTTCATGGAAAAGGCTTATTTTAATCTGTTACAAGGCTCCTATATCTCATTATCGGTGAGTTGTAAAATTTTGTTTGTGATATAGCAATAACGACTGGGAGTCAAATGGCGATTACTATAACATTTATGATGGTATAAGTAGTGCCTGTTTCTTCTGTGGTTATTCCAAGTGGTCTTCAGTAGAGTTTAGACAAATCTGTTTCTCTGAATGTATATGAGAGAACGATTTCCAGTGGATAGAGCATTTTATTTCAAATTTGCTTTATTTGTAACCTAGGTGCATTAGTAAACTCCAAAAATATAAATTATTTAATTATTACAACATCTTACCCAGTGAGGGAACTGGCAGGTCAATATCCATTGGGGTGGTGCCCACCTCTTTGCACTCTTGCATCAAGTAAACTGGTAGCCTATGCTTTGTAGTACACCAAAAGCTTGACTGCTTCATTAGTCCAGTTAAGTTTTCTGAGCCGACTTCTCTGCCAAAGTAATACAACCTTTGACATTGTTCGTTCCCTGCAAAAGCTTGTAAGCAATGGAGTAGTCTCTTTTTTAATAAACAATTTTATATTTAAAACAGCGACAAGCGAGTTTATTTTAGCGTCATATACATTATTGCAATCTTATAATCTTTTCTCCCTTTCTCAAGCCTAGATATTAATGCAAACCATTCCTCACCATTGGCACAAATTAAGCATATGAATACTTCAAAAGTAATAAAATTATAAATAACCGTTTATGTCGAAATATGCAGCTGACACGAGTTACCTATTTTATTTATTGTTGAAAATTACAGATTCTTTAAAACAATTTATTTGACAATCAATTATCATAAAACGACTTATATAATTACTACAAGGTGAAATAGCTTTCATCGCTCTTAAAAAAGTTACTTACCAAAAGTTTCCAATGTATGTTTGAGCTACCCAAATGTCCTCTGACGTAGGAGTTAAAACGACAATGTTTTAATAAAGATTATTAGTGGATATTTCAGATTTGCCTTAAGGTTATGAAAAAGAAGGGCCAGCATTTCGTTGTAGAAGCAACCCCAAAATGCTGAAGACCATGGAAATAATTCGACACATTCGTCAATCCGATCTAGGTGAAGGTCACGGAAACTAGTGTCTTAAGATGTTATGACGAATCTTGGAAAAATAAGTGACCTCATCATGTATTCAAATTTTTCAAACAAATTTAGTTTATGCGGTCGGCGTTAAAATAGCGGAATATCATCTTTTTTAAGTTGGTACGTGTGTCTGTTATAATGGTGTAGAATCAATTATTAAAAAAAGCTTACGTCAGTAACATTTTTCAAACTAGCAAATGATTTTGTCCATTTTCGAAAAATCCTTAGCAAGGCAGGTGTTGCGTAACCAATCCAGATAATTAGCCTAAAATTATAACTTAATAAAATTCACTGATTTCATTTACCTCTAAATATGCAATATTCTATGCATGGTAATCAGGTCTAAGTTTCTTATATCAAAGATATTTTTACCTACAAAAATTAAATTAGGATTTATACTTTTACCAACAGATACCTCGAACTAATAACTAACCACATAGCATGGAGACATGATTATTCTGATACTGAACGATCCAAATGGCATCTTAAATTCTCTTTATAGTTAAGGACTCTTAGATAACTAAAATATTGGGTTATCTAGAATTAATTTAACTCCATATCGTACTTTTAATGGAAAATCTGAACTGCATTTATATGTTAGTTCTCATGCAGCATTTTATATTAAAAATGTTAGTATCAAATCTGTGTCTTTATCTTTCGATTAAAAACTGGAGATTGCTTTCAAATAAATTAAATTAACCTTTTGTTTTAAGTCATACGAAATAACATTAGTTTGATAATCATGAGATAGATCGGATTGATATGAATATTTTTTGTATTCATCCTTAATTTAATCGAAACCATTAAGCTGCGACAAATTCCCTAAGTAAAGAAGTTATAAACGAAAATGTGATATCCACTGTATTTAACCCTGTTTTATGGACATTAAAAATAAGAGTCAACAATATTCTGTTTAATTATTTTGCTTTGGGATGTCTTATTAACAACTTCATTAATTTTTTTCGATCATTTTATAACGAAACCCTTTAACTCTACTCGAACAAATTTTTATCGCACATAGCATGGTTCATGTAAGTAATCATTTTGATCAATCCATAATGACATTACTAATGACACATTTTGCAACAAAAACACAATTTTTAGGTCTTCCAGATAATATTATTTCACGTTACGAATGACTATGAAAAGCCCTCATATCACTATTTCCTGATTTTAATTCAGGTTTCAGTTTAGTTTATCTATATGGTTCATAGGGGAAAGAATTTGGCTGATCCAGTCTCTTACGTAAGATCATCGGAGATTACGGATGAAGGGTATTCTACTATTGTATCAAATAATTTTCAATACAAGTTGGGCAATTTTTTTCCAACATAGATATTATTTCAATGCATTCAAACTTTACTGAATTTTGTTAGGATCCATTACACAAAATTTAGAACAAAAAGAAACTTCAAATGAAAAGGAATCATTAGTTAAGTCGATATTTCAGAAATTGTGTTAACTATCATTAAATAGTCTATTTTATAGCAGTCATCAGTTTCAGTCAAAAATTAAGCGTTTAAACATCACTTTCAATTAACTATTGATGAACATCGAAAAAATATGAATGGCATAATATTTAAATGTTTGTAGTAACCAGGTATTCACAGCATGTAAGAACGTGCAGAAACAAACGTAAAACTTGAGATATTAATTTTACTGGTAGTACAGTTAAACATCGATATAAGGCGCTTGTTAAGGTCCAAAAAATTAGACCGCGTTCTATCTGATTGCTCCTTATACCTATTTGATTTGTCAATTTGTAAATACATAGATTTTTTGGGGTCCAAGACCCTATCACGCTTTATCGATGTTTACCTGTATTTACACAACGGGGACCCAAAATGTGATACGCGTGCCCATAATACAGAAGAAAAGGCCCGTTTTCGGCTCTAATTATATATCTATATATATTGACATAAGTTTTGCCTTTCCATTACACTTATATTGTACCATTATTTTTATATATAATTATTCTAAATCAGGCAGATAAAATCTAGTATAACTTCACAGGGACACTAGATCGCCTTTTGGTACCCATCAGATAACGAAGAGTTATCAAAGGGGGTACCTCAGAGAAGTTTAAAATAATTTTATTCGGTACCGAAATTCCTTCAAGTGAAAGCAAAGCGTATGCACGGTAGGGATCAGACAGAGGCAGTTAGTCTGTAGAGAATGGCGAAAGCAGACTCAGAGAAAATACACATAAAAAAGCGCCTAAATATACTAGAATGTTTATTGGCTAATCGATGAATTCAATAAGAAAATCAGAGTTCCTCGTATCCGGTTGATAATATATATTGAATCTTTTTTTTTGAGCAAAGAGTAATATTACATTTATCGTTTCTTTTTAAAACTATTTCTAACTTTCCTTCGAGCTTTGAGTGTCTTTTTTCCTTTCCTTGCCTTTCCACCTGGATTACTAAATTTGTCAAGGTTAAAGTAGTCGTAATCATTATCACGACCATCAACCTTTCTATGAGTTACAGCACTATTGTTATCGTTCCGGAGTTGATCTTGGAAATCTTCTATATCGTTTTCTCGAATTTCTTTAGGAAGACTAGACTGCTCCTATAAACACACTTTTAGTTTCATTAATCAATTTAAAGTAACCTCAACTAACTCCCGAATAGTTGATCGTCTTAACTTTGATCTAACCATATCTTTCATTTGTTCATCACGATCGTCTCTTCTTTTCGACAGTTTATCACCAGGATACTCCACGAAAACATCTTTCGGAGGCACATAAATGCCTTTCTTGGTTGAGTTTGAATCACAACCGTCGCTTTCTTCCATTTCTTCGTCAGAAATTTTTTTCAGATGCTCCGTTTTGGAAATTAGATTTGACAAATTAGGTCTTAGAGGTTGTTTCGATTCTGCCTCTGTTTTTATTGTCAACGATTTCTTTAAAGATAGATTCCTTTCAGTAGATTTAAGGCTCTCAAAATACATGATGAGAGAAGCTAAGCGAGATCTGATATTTACGAGATGATGATCTCTTCCTAATATTTTTTGGTGACAGAAGAATAGTAAATTTGTCATATACTGCAATAAAATATATGATTTTAACCCAAGAACGCCGTCATTATCATTTTTAATTTTTTTTAACTGTATCTAAAAGGATAAATTAATAATAAATCACAGATAACTTTACTAAGCATATTTACAAGCTCGTGAATTTTTGATATTTCATTAGGAATTGCTTCAAATGATCTTTGTATTTGACAAAACGTTTCTTCCATGTCATCGCACCCGTCGTCCTTCATCATAATAAATTTCGCACGTGATCGTACTAAAATGGAGGTCGCATATGCATGATCCATCCTAGTTTCGTGTGAAGTGGTAGGATGTTAGCCCAATGCAAAATTTTTTAATCTTTTTTCTTGTGCACGAATTACTAATGTAGAAGACTATCTGGTTTGGAGGTTTAGTATGATTTTTTTCGTTTCCCGTCGTTACACTTGTTTTTTCCTGAATGGTTTTGGATATTTGCTAACATATTTGAAATTTATAAAACTCCTCAGGGAGCTGGAAACAAATTGCTGGTGACGTATATTTGACATTTCAAATTATTCCGTTCTTCATCTCGACGTTTCGCTGTTCTTATAACCTCTATTCTGCCTTTCTAAATGAAACTTATATCACTATTTTTGGATAAAAATAATCGCGAAATATTAAAGCATCGAAATTATTCGTGATGAGAAACATCTAAAATTCTTATTGCAGGATCTGATCCACAAGAATCAGACAATTGATTATGATAGTAATAATTTTTCGTCTTATTTTATAATCATTATAGCGGGTCTTGATTGTCAACATTGTTGTGTGCTTCTATAAAATAGTTCCATAACTTACCAGATTTTTATTTTTTTTAAATGTATATGTACATGATACCCTCATGATAACCGGACAGTAACACAGTACGGTGCGAACAAGCTCTTGTATTCCTTATCCGACATTCCGCTGTTGGATTTATTTATGTGGTAAGTGGTTATTTGATATGTAAACAAAATAAAATTTGCACTATATGTTCAAATTAATAAAATCAAGTGAAGTTAAATCGCGGTTGTTATATTAATTCTGGCGGTATGCAGACACGTCACAATTTGGGTTGGTAACACAGATAATATTGTCTGACAAAAATATGCGATATAGAACGAGAAAAAATAGCATAAAATTAACCTTCATGCTTACGTGTTCTATATCAAATGGCGATAAATTTGTTAAATGTCATCAATATTAATTCATTATTCTTAATATATGATAAAAACTGGCACTAAATAATTCACTGTATAGTCATTTGTTGTTCTAATACTGTTTTAGGGTTACTTTTTGGTTTAATATAACATTAGCTCTATTGTATTTCTGCGTTTTAGAAAATATAATTATGGCGAGATGGTTAAGAAATGAACTGAATACAGATTTATTCTTGATTTAGTGGTATGAAATTCTGCTATCATTCTCTTGATCTGCCACTAAGTAGAGGATATGTTATAGGTATGAGCACAGGTATCTGGATTAACAAAATAATGACTATGGCTAAGAGTTAGATGCTCAAAACATTGCAGGTTCTTCAACAATCTGAAATAATTCGAGTACTTCAAAGTATACTATTTTTAATGATTTTTTAAACATTTCCTTGTTACAATAAAGAACTTAAATCAAATAGTGTCCCTTGGTTTCTCATAAACACCCACCACGTACCCACTGTCCTTCTATTAATCTTTTCCCATATCTAGTTCCTCCAAATTTTGGCTTATCAATCTCAAAAGTTTATTTTTATATTTTGTACATCCATCCCTTGTATAAAGATGCTCTATATAAAAAGTTACAAAAGGAATTGGTTTTGTTGTCGTTTGTAATCGCGTAACTTTTGTAATTGATTTTAAATGGAATTTTAATGGTATTAAAATGATACAACATTTTTCCTATCATTAATTATTTGGTCTATGCATATTTTTTACTTAATATGCATTAAACTATCTTTTGAAATTGTTAAAAGTACCGGTAAACTGTGAAATTCCTTCCCACATCAGCGTTGCTGTCTACCAAATGGTTCATATATAAGTGTGATAGAGAAATCAAAGGATTATATTGAAAAAATACTATTCAACGCAGTGAAACCACTCAAAAGCAAAAAAATATCAGATAATGGATTAAATATGGATTATAATGCTGGTCATCTCTTAAAAATCTCTATATTGGTGAATAAAAAGAATGAGTTGCTGCATTTTCTTAAGCATTATTTGCTGTGGTTATCCTTGTACCTGCATATTAAGAACTCGAAGTAATTCTTTTTCGATGAACAGTATTTCTTACTAAATCGAAGACATTATCAGATTTAATTAAAATCTTTGAACAATTTAAAGAATCTGACAATTAAACGTCTTTGATATGGATCTACATGTAATTGAATCGACTATTGTAGGCGACAAATTCAGGATGCCGATTTTATTCGCTTTAATATTGATGAAAAGGTGCATAAATCAGCATTCATTTAGCAAAGCCTCATCACCTAATTAGCCAAAACCACAAATATTTTCAATCTGGCAATCACAAACCTTCTAATCTTTAGGCTACGATACGAAAACTTTGTCAATATGTATTAACATCAGTGATGTGGTTGCTTACATGAAGGTAGAAACGGATTCGTTCCATGATGAATTAGGAACCTTAAAATGTATTAACTACTCGATGAATAACCTTGGAAATTTCTTGTGTTTGTGGTGTTGCCAAAATATTTTGTTTTTAGTATTAAAAAAGTAATAATAATTTTAAACTTATGAAATCTCAACAGCTTGTTTTCAGAACATTTCCTAGTTTTATATAATTGTACCCGACTTTAAATTCTTTTTTTACTGACTATGGCGTGATCAATATATCCTAATTACCTAACAACTACGAGTAACTGCGATTACGTAACATTATCTCCCCCTCCTGAAGAGAACTGCCTAATACATAATCTTTCAGATAATTTGGTTTTTTTCTAACTCGTTCTGACGGTCTAACCTTTGTGTCTATTAGATTATTCGGTGACGTTTCTTCGATTGTTTGTGAATAGTTATAAACGATATCGGTAGGGGAGCTATCTAAAGGTTTAGAACACTTAAAAATCAAATTATGATTTACCCTCTTTCATACCCCTGTCTCATAGAGATTACTGATCTCGTAAGTTGGATGTCGAGCGCTAGTGATAATATAGGGTCCGTCAAATTTTGGCTCTAGTTTCGACATACCTTTATTTTTTTATATATTAAATATATAGTATAAATTACGTTAAAATATAGAGTTTTACTTAATTAATATGATTGCACTTTGGAATTCTTCCATTGTAAGCCTTGGTCCAACAAATTTGTTGTTTTGGACGTAGTGGTCAACTGAAAAAGTAAGATCTCCATAGGTGAACCTTTCATTGATGAAGGTATTAGGATCGATTGCTGACTGATCGTCAGTTTCACTGGCGATTTGAGTTGTTTCGTCATTAACTCTAGTTAATATTTTCTTTCGTTTCAGCCTTTTGACAAGTCTTGACTCGAGATAAGTCATTGATTCTTTGTTGCATATACGTATGACAGGTAAGACGTATGCTGAGTAAAGCGTACCGTCAATAACATTGACTTTATGTTCGACTCTACATTCGTAAATCCTGCTTGGATAGGCATTTAATGCTCCCGTAGTAGGTTATGGCACATAGGTGAAGGATAGGTCTTCCTCGATTAAAGGAATCATACACAGTACAGAGCCTTCACAGCTTAAGTTACTTAATGTAAAGTGGTTTATACCAGCAAAAGTTGTCACTACACGTGATGATAAATGGTCTATCAAATGGACGTCATTATGCACGTAACGAAGTAGTGGATTATCGTCATTATTGCATAAAGAATTAGACATTAATCCAACGACAAGTGGGTCGCAAATAGCGTGCCCAATTGAGCTTGATCAGCAAATTTTTGTATCATTAACTCGCAACAGAGGTGAGTAGACAAGATTTGTACCTAACACATTTAGGGTTCTGAATTAACGTAAATTTCGTGGGCCAGAGCCTCCTATCGATTGATGGGAGAAAAACAATTCTTTGAATAACAGTGATCTGAAATTAGGAAAGTAATTTGAACCCTCTTGGTTGAGGAAATAATTATCGAAAAATAGTCCTGATTCATTAAAATCTGGAAAACCAATCGAATAAGTTGTTGAGTATCAAAAACCAAATCTACGCCGCTCTCTAACTATCTACTTAAATACCGTTCGGTTGCACGTTTACTAAATACTGTTAACCCGTTAATCCTGTTACAAAGTCGTTTCTGTAGTCTTATCAAAGTAGATACCAACACCGGAAAATCAACTTTTGAGTAAGTCAGGAATGGGCCAATCTTCTATTCTATGGGCTCTCATTCGGGAAACAAATTCCTGTATAACAGCATTAAAGCCGTTCACCTCTTGAAAAGAGGATAAAATTCTAAAGATCGCTAAGACCGATGTATAATACATGAGTATTATAAGGTCTATTCCTTCAGGCTTTTTAAAATCTTTATGTAAAAGTAATTGTCCATAAAGTCGTGAAGAGAGGTTTAACAAAAACTTAGTATCAGGTATATAATAAACCCGTTTGTCAACTAAACTTCTTTGTAGAACCAAGTTATTGGGTCCAACTTCTATTTAGGGAACACATGTTGCCTTTAATACGATTGTCTTGCTTTTCGTAGTCGGTACACTTTCTTCAGCGTTAATTAGGTTATCAGTTTTACTTTGCATATCTTAAGGAAGGTTCGAAATTTTTATCGTTTGCATTTAGTCCAGTAACGCCTTCGTGTTGTTTTGAAAATGTTGACGACATGACAATATCGGGAAGTTCAGGTTTCATTGGAGAAAGTAGAATTGATGCTTTTTTACATAGATCATCGGAATTTAGATTACCTAGAAGTCGCAACTGATTTGATATGTCATGTGGCAAACTTGACAAAATTTTCTACGAAATAAAGAAGCCAAACTGGTCTTCTTTTAATCCTTTTAACGAATTAGACAAGAGGGATTTAATTTCATTCTTTAAAATGAATATGGTATGTCCAGGAAGCAAGACGGCCTCGGAAAATAATCGATAAAAAGCTGAATAAATGTCCGAAGTGATATTCAGGTTTCTCATAAATGACAGTATTAGAGACAATTTCTTCGACGACGGAATATCAGTAGAAAAGTCCTGGTTCATGTATTCAGTTAAAATATCATCGTCGAGACAGCTTGGGATGATTGAGGCCCTTTTTGCGGCATCCCAATTAGCAGCATCCGAAATTACCAGATAACGATTATGCCAACTTTCGAATTGCGATTTTCGCGTAAATATCGGGAGTTTTAATGGATCAATTTCGTCGCTGCCACCAACTATGGCGTGATCAATATATCCTAATTACCTAACAACTGCGATTACGTAACACTGACAATTTTCGATATTTCTTCTAGGAAAGGTAATAACGCAGCTCGTCAAATTCAAAATTGAATTTGCCGTACTTCCGTGGTAGTTTGCCAGTCTGAATATGGCAAACGAACACGGAGCAAAGACGTTTCTAGTCCTTTGGGACTGGACTTACCGTTCTCTTCATTAAACAAACAATTCATTATTATATAAAATTAAAAAGTTACCTAATCTTTTAAAGAATTATAATTCCTCCACTGCCGCATGAAACGTGGTCATTAAAATACACTACGTTGTTTGTCGACAATGTACGACAGAATTGTTTTCTTTTTATGCACTGAAAATTAATGACCATATTATTTTAGCATGAAGAGATAGAATCAAATAAGATGGCATTTCGTTCTGATTTATTTGGTAAATTATGTATACTGAACTTGGCTTACAAGGATTTTATGGATATGTCATCACCATGTCTTCTTTGAGTTATTTGATGAGAGTGTTTTACTAATGCAAAGTGAAGTCTTCATGGGAATTTTTAATTATCTTTATTTTTACATCTAATATGCTTAAAATGAATAAATTACCGTAATGATTCTGCACATATTTAGACATGTCCATATGTGGCTATTCAATATTATTTCTTAACCGCCACAGGTAATGAATATAGATGGACAGAATATCAATTTTGAACCAAATAAGTTATAAATCCTGAAATTCATTCATTTATAGATAGTAACCATTTTTTGATCAATATTTATTCAGAGAAGAATGTATAAATTTTTGATTTCCATCATTAAATTATTTCTTGCCTAGAACTTAAAAAAATTGAAATAATTTATTTTTTGTTGGCATAATAGTGTATGATTCTTAATTTTTATTATTGACTGAAATATGATTAAGGGAGAATGCATGAGACTTTCAAAATGGACACTTTAACGAAAACTTTCCTGTCAATTTTTGACACTGGATTAGATCAAGTTCAATGTGAAAAATTAAAATAAACTTTATATTATAAAAGATATAGTAGCTATACAAGTGTTCGGGAATAACTAAAAATATTGTAACAATATCCCTTTTTATCTTGAGGCCTTTAAATATTATAGAAGTTGTAAACATTCCAACTATCATTTTTGTAATTTCTCTGCTTGAGTTAATAAAAGGCGATGTTCTAAAATGGTTTAATCAATTTTGAACTATTTTATAATCAAATTTATGAAGAAGGACACTAGTTCTAGCATATTAAGTAGTTGCTTGTTTTGTACAATCCAAATACATCCTTCGAAACTTGCCCTATAAATAACAATCAAAGGAGAGATTAGATAGTCTATATTTAAATCATTAGGGTTTTTGATCAATAATTCTAGTGTCATTTTGCAAAATTAATAAATCATCGACGCTGCTATCTTGTATCCTTAGGAAGGAAGTTTGCTAAAGTAAAATCAGAGAATCGGTGATGATTTAACCAAATGCTACAGAATTACTCGATTACAAAATGAGGTAAGGATCTCCCATTAAGGTATCCAGTAAACCTATCCGACATATGTAATTGATTTTTTACGCTAAAATCTGATTTTTCTGTCTCTATTTTGAACTATATAAACATGACTCTGAACCATTACATAACCTATAGATCGATCATGAAGCTAAGAAAAAGTATTAAACAAGAAACCGATATAAAACTTAGTTCATTTACGTGTGTGGAGATCTTATCATTAAGATTAGCATGGATGCACCAAATGTGCTCAAACGGTCTAAAACTTTTACTTCATCTAAATATATGACTCGCCCTTATTCACGGAGACTTCTACTATACCATTGTTCTTCAAATTTAAAATCATTATTTGCTGATCTAAATTTTCTATATACGAAGAGACATCAAACTTTTATCATGCTCATTAACTCAATTCGTATTCATTTAAATATTTCTTGTATGAAACCCAACATAAACCGGTTCGTACGTTGTGTAGTTTGTTTGAATTATATTTTGAGTGGCAGCAAAAATACTTCATCCAAGCTATTGTGAGAAGAATCTAAGGGTTTTCTAGAATGCTTGTAAAAAAGAATACTGGTCATATAATAATGAACTTCTTTTCAAAGGTTCTCTATTAGATCCAACAGCAGGAAAATAATATTGATCTATCCTTTTAACCATTAGATACCGTTTGAATCTATGAGACCCCTTTGATTACATTTCTAGAACCGTACAAGCCATCTAAAAAGCTAAAAATTTCTAAGTGCTTCCCAGTTCAAATCTTAAATTTTATAAAATTAAGTTAATTAGCAGTTGCAATTACCCTTTTCTTTGTGGGAGAATTAAATTTCGGTAACATTCAGTCATGGTTTGCACATTACAGTCCTTCAGTGCTCCGTTTGCTATAACTGATTTGGCATGTCTCTGTTAATAGAAAAATGGCAATATAAAATTTAACAAATCCTCTCCTAATTTGATTCACTTCGTGCCACTCAGGTATAATAATTACAACAGAATCATCCGAACACACTCTCTGGAGCATTTCATTTAGAATCCACACCGGTATAATAATAAATCTCATAATATAACTTTCGGATCGTTCAATAGCTCCTTTCTTGTTAAAATTTTGCTTTATAATGTAGCTTACAATGTGAATCGCTGACTTTAGTGAGATTATAGAGCTATATACTCTATAAAATTGTATTGTAACTGTAAAAGTGTCCGGGAAAATACAATAATCAAAAAATAAAAGGCTAAATCTTTAATTTTTGTATTACTGCGCCTTAAATAGGTTTAAATCAAAAGAGTAATCCTGAATAATGACAGAAAAATCGAAACTTTCATAATTACATCGGGTTTCATTTGATCTGATTCTCTGAATTGTAGTAAATACCTTGAATTAAAACTGTTTGTTTCATTTCATCACAATAAATTTCAAGGTTTTTTGTGATTTAGCAGGATTGTAATAATTGCAGTTTCTGTATGCTGTTCTTCCAATATCTGTAATGTGTGACAAGAGAAATTTCATTACACAATATAATATTTAAAACTGCCCTTGGTAC
>LDMZ01059836.1:0-11773 GCA_001455285.1 Sphaeromyxa zaharoni
TAACATGATATATTAAATTCATTCTTAGCTTAAAACAGTAAAATATATGTTCAAAATTCGGTAGGTGTCTTTATAATCTACACGACTAGAACAAGAACAAGATTAGAAGTTATTTTTAGGAAATCATAAGCAGACTCAAATTGATGTAAATAGTGAATTTGAAGTGTATTTTTTATAAAAAAGTACACTAAAATAATAAAATAATTATGCTACGAAAGCAAATAGGTTTTTTATAACAGAAAAAATTTTTCTTCACATTCAATTAAATCTATCCCCAGGTTCTGTGCTTCAGTAGATGTATCGATCTTATTTTCCAAAACTCGTGATTAATTTTAGTTTTTTACTTATTAATTTGCCTCTGTTGAGAACCGTTAATTTTGTATTTAAATTTATTTTAATTTCTTTTATGCGCAAAACTTTTCTAAAATTACATTTTAACGCTTACCCAATGAATAAAAACATGATTTACGTACTTTTTTATATTTCGTCAATAATAAAATATAAAAAAATTTTAAATACATTAAAGTAGTTTTTTAGCATGTAATTTAAAGCAATCAATATAACATTAAAATGAAATAAAATTATTAAAATTGAAATCCCAAATTTCATAAAAATATGTATAATATTTTTTTAATTTGGATGTCTGTAATTTGTCTATAAATATCTTTGTTTGGATAAGAAAGAAATAAATGAAAATAGCGATGTTAGTTCCATTTTACATATTTTTTTAATGTTTTTTATCTCAATTATTTAATTTTATTTATTTTAATGAACCAAGATTTCACGAATAATTTTACCTAAACAATATCTAAAATATTTTTTCAAAGTTTAATTTTGAACTATAATAGAGAAATGTTATTTAGAATTCTGAATGGTGTACCTTTTTTTTAATCGGTTTTTCTTCCGTTAATTATTGAAAATATATTTTAAAAATGCAAATAATCGTTCTTATATATAAAAATATCTTTTAAATATCAACATTATTTTTTTAATTTTATTCTAATGAAAACCTTTGAAAAAAATTTTTTTTTCTCAAAATGAAGAAAACAATGATATAGTATAATATGTTTTTTTTATGCAAGTATTGTTCTTGTCGAAAATTTAAGTTATAAAAATATATATCTGTTTGATTGTATATAATGAAAAGCTCTATTGTAACGATTTTTACGATTCACGTTAATAACATTTCTAAAATCATTAAAAAGAAATTTTAAATTTTTTCGGTATTTCATTGGATAATTAACATACATATTTCAAAGAATATCCAATATAACCTTTTAATTTTGCAGAAATTTCATAAAAACAAGTTTTAAATTTTTTAAGGTTTATATTCTGTTAATTAAAATAGATTTAATCATTGATATTATTGATACGTTTAAAATATAATCATTTTCAATAAATCACTGCGATCTTATTTTTCCTATAAAATTAATATGTGTGTCTGAGCATTCACTTTGAAATTTAATTTTCAGACATTTGTTTCAATAATTTAATATAAATATAAAATAAAATGTACAAAAAATATGATAAAACATCTAGTTTCTCCAAATATCGCATTGAATTTAATTTAACTGAACAGCAGAATACATGATTAACCTCTAGCTAAATCTTAGTTATTTTAATTTTGATACTAAAATGATATTTTTTAATATTTAGTTTCTATCCGATGATTCTATTTTTTAAGAAATTTAAAAATAATTAGTCTATATATATATACATACTTAAAATTCTTATCAATGAATATATTTGCTCAATTAGAACTAATTTTTTTAACCTTATCTACAAATAATTGAATATGTCTCCCTAAATTAAGCAAAAAAATTGAAATAAAATATTTTTTTCAATAAAATCCTCAAGTAATTAATTATCATAATTAGTTAGCTCAAGCAAGCATATTGAATAAAAAATTTATAAGCAAAATGAAATAACTTCAAAAAAAAATAAAAAAAAATTTTATTATTAGTCTTATCCGAATGTTTTCCCACTCTGTTATAATTAAATTCAATATTTTATACTTAAGGTGATTGAAAAATTTATACAACTTTATTAAAAATTAAAATATGAATTTTGATTATAAGATTTCTAAATTGTGTTGTGAAATATTTTTTATTTAAAAATTTTTTTAACCTGAATATTATTTAACACCGAAAATTAATCTCATTACATGAAGGAAAGTAATATTTTTTAAAATAAATATTACATATAATTTTTCTATTCTCTTTATCAAAAGGAAGGAACGTAGTGTATTTTTCAGTTTGAAAATTAATAAGTTATAAATTTTGCAAAAGTTTCTTGGATTTTTCATATTTAAATCTATTAGCGTCAAAAATAAAAAAATCGTTTTTTATCCATAAAAAACGTTTCTATAATGCCTCCAATTGTGTTTGTCAAATTATTTTTTATGAAAACAAGCTGCATTCAAGCTTTGAATTAACGAACAATACCAAAATATTTCTTATAAAATCAAAGGGAAAATTTATTTACTAATTTCGTAAATTTAAGATAAAAAATGAAGAAAAAGGCTAAAATAAATCCGAAAGATTTTAGAATTTTTATCTTGAAGAGCAAAAATATGAATAATAATTTACTAAATTTTTGAATGGATACATAGTATTCTATTTTTAAATCTGCCCCGATTATATTTTTTGAAATGTATCTAAAAATTTTTTCTCAATCTAGAAATAATTTTATGAGATATACTGCTATTGAAATAATAGTTGAAAAAAGGGTAATGACTTAACAATTAATTTTATGACTGATATAATTGTTCATTTTTTTAAATTTTAAATTTCATTGTGTTTTAATAGGTAAAATTGATAAGAAGTACTTGCTTTTTTCTAATACTAATTTTATTTTTAATATTAATTTTGAAAAAATATAATATATACTTAAAAAATTTTAGGTAGCGATTTCCGTTTACTTGAAATATTTTTAAAATTTTTTTCTTTTTACTAATTATAAATTAATCACCATCGCGCATAAAATTCTTCGCTTGCAAAATAGGTCAATATCTTAAATATAAGAAATTTGCATAATAACTAGAAACGATCAAAAGCAACCGATGCTCACAAATGTTTTTTTAAATATGACAAAATAAATAAATCATCGAATAAAAATTTTATTCATTTAAATTGAAGAGAATATATATATTTGATGAATTAAAAAATACAAGTAAATTAGTTTTTAAACCGAAACCGTCCTTCATTTTTTCAAATTTATATATAATTTTAATTTTTTTATATGATCTGAATAATAGATTTTACAGCCTATAATATCTGTATTCCCTCTGTATTTGCTAATTCTAGTAATAACATATTGATTAACAATATGTAAATTTGGAATGATGTTAATTTTGATCAAAACGATTTAATTTGTAAATATATTTAAATCAATTAATTTGTAATTTTAATTTTTTTCAATGAAACAAATATGAATTATGGCAAAAAAATATATTCTTGCATGGTTAGTTTGGATTTGAATTCGTGATTAAGAGATTTGGAATTCGCTTTATCAATTGATTTATATGTAAGCGTATTATGATTGGTATTTTAGATTTCTTAAATTTGACTTATGTAGATGCAATAAAAAATAGTATTTACACACAAAAAATGTTAAAATTTATCACAACCTTTAATTATATTAGGTATATCTTTAAAATTATTTAAATGAATTAATATACTAATATTAGGATATTTGTTAATATCATTCCACTTTTTTATTTTAGTAAAATCCTTGAAAAAATTTTATTTTATATTTGAATTTAATAATACCAAATAAATCCTTTTAATTTAAATGCTCATTTTTTTAATATTCTCTAAAAAGTTAAAAAAAATTATTGAGTAATAACAGATATTTTCAGAATCAAATTTAATTTTGATAAATATGATGAAAAAAAATATATGATTTATATTTTTAATATTTGAATGTTTTTCTTGAATTCTAAATTAATTCAAGAAAAATCATGACTGTAAAATTCGTTCAAATTATGTATTAAAAAAAATAAAATAATGTTATACTACATATAAAATCGTTTTTATGTAGGTTTTATTTTTGTGGGACAATCTAGTTTATATTAAAAAAGCATAGCTTCAAATTTTATTAAAATATTTATGTAATCGATTACAATTCCTTTGATAATTTAATTTTACGTAATCAATATTTTTCAATAATGTGACAATTTTATATATATTATTAACCGTACTGATAGAAATTCGATTTTTTTTAATTTTTAAACTTAATTATTCTATAACAAAAATATATATGTAATTAAAACCTTTCTGATCAAAACTTTACATTTTCAAACAGAAATCATTCTACCACATCATTTACGAACAAAATTAATTAACATCATTTAGAAAAATTTTCCTATTTAACCAACATTTGACAAATTTTATAAGGAAAAATATTGTTGTGACAAAAAATGAAATTAATATTACGTTTTCTGCGATGAAATTGACATATTAAAATTAATTTATTATTCTTTCGCAATTAAAAAAAAACGGTACTTTTTTAAAACGTTTTTAATATTTGATATTTTTTTTTCAATGAGGCGATATAAGATATCTATAAATAAAAACTCGATTTTTTAATAAATGATCTTTTTGTAGTATCTGAATCTCAATGTAAAATATTAAATGCTAGAGAATAAATCATATGCATTATATTTGCAATCCATTCTGGATAATACATAAAATAAAAAAAAATTTTAAAACATCATCAATTTTCTTAGTATATAAAATTTTTTTAAAGAATAGAATTTTTTATCGATTTCATAAATAGGACATGTTTAAAACTTTATTTTGAAAATAATCAAAAAAATTTTTTTTTAATTTGAAGATGATGGACTAAAATAGGAATTAATTTTCCTCACGGGAATAAAATGAAACGAATATAACAAAGAAAATTAACTCAAAAATTCTCCGGAATTCTGCTATTTAATATGTCACCATGTTGATTAAATCATCCGGATATTATTATCTTTGATTACCTATTTATTTTATAATATCTGAACTTGTTTAATGTCAAATCCGTAATAAATTATCAATGATAATCTCTGTATAAAATTATTATGTGATATAATTGTAAAGGCAGTAAAATTATTTCGCAGGAAGCCAAATTTTGGGATTAAAAAATAAAAAATAATAATCGTCTTGATACCCTTTTCATATCTGTATCATGAATATTTAGGGATCTTGCATAAATTTAGGAGTTAAAACACATATTTTTAATAATTAAATTTAATTATTATTTATACTGTCTTCTCTAAATAAATTTAGAGAATTATTTTTGTAATGAACATAGCATTAAACATCAATATTATATTATAATGTTTTTAAACTAATAATAATTGTAACTTCGTTTCCAGTGAAAACTTCTTGGAATATAAATTTTGTAACGGAGGAAAGTTGTTAAAGCTTAAAATATTTTCTTTATTTTTTTCACAATATTGATCATAGAATTAGTAGATAAATATGATATTTTAGGAAAATATGGTTATGTAAATAAATATTATACTGTGTTTAGAATTTTATAATCAAAATTGTAATTTACTAATTAATATTATCAAAAAAAGTAAGAATATAATTGTTTAAATATACAGAAATTAATAGAAAACAGCAATTTTTTATATTTAATATGGGAAGAATTAAATTAAAATGAGTCCACACTATAAAAAATGATCGATACAAAAAATTTTGCTGGTTAAATTCTTCACCAGAAAATCTACCGCGAATCTTTTCTTTATATATATTTTTTAGAATTTCGAAAGATATAACAAAATTAAAATTCCGAATTATTTTTCGAAATATCTTTTTAAGAAAAATTATCAATATAAATGTAGATAAGTATATTTTTTTTATTTTCATGATTACCATCGTTTTAATTGGTAGGTTGGTTTGGATTAAAAGAGAAAATTACACTTGTTAAATTTAAAATATTTATTATGATAAATGTTATTTTGAAAAGTTGATATAAAGTTTTATGTAAAGAAGGATAACATTTTTAATATTTATTCCTAAAATTAATTTTTATTCAGATATAGATTTTATCAGAAATCACTAAAATATTTTATTCAAAATTTTTTTCTCTTTTGTGCAGTAAAACCTGTATTTGATATTAATTATTAAAAATAATTTGATTATAGATGAGAATACTAATGATTTTTAGTTTGCGTAGCTAAAAAAAATTATTTTTAAATAGAAAATCGTAATTAAGAGATGTTTAGAATTTTCCATAAAGTCAAAAATAATTACATAATTCTTTCCCCTGATACTATTATTTAATAAGCCAAAGGATGCTCATCATATTTTAAAATGTCGAAATATACAATATTATATAAAAAATGTTTTTTTAATTTTGAAAAAAAATTTTCGTTTTTTGCGGAATGTTGGTATCGAATTTTGAATATAAAAAATGTTAAAATACCAGCCGATACAAAAAATTTCTATCAAAAAAATTATTAAACATTACTATCTACGACATGATATTAACGAAAGGTTGTTTATTCATAAAAAATTTTATTGAATATTTTCAAACGTAATCGAAACAATATTATGTACTATTTTGAATTGATAGGTTCTGTTGTTTATAAAGCCGAATAAAAATTTTATTTGGTAATTTATGAAATTAGTTCATGTGGTTATTAATAATATCATAAATGATTTTTTTAACCAAATGCATAGATATGGCAATAAAAAAAATTTAAGATACATTTTTAATGTTTTTGATTTTATATATCTTCCTTGAATGTTTGATCAATTAAGCTTACTTTATATTAATTGGATTGTTTTCTAACATTTATTTTTATTTTAAATAATTCTATCTTGAATATTTGTGCATAATTAGAGATTTTACTGGTTTGGAATATATATTCTTGAGCAATTATTAGAAAAATAATTATATTTTAGGCCAAACCAAAATGGCAAATAATTTTAAATACACTGTTCGGATATCCAAAATGATTCATATAATTTTTTAAAAATCAGTCGGATTAAATTTTTTTTTAAAAAAGTTAAAGAACCATGGTAAAAAAATAAATTTTTCAATCTTTAGTTAGTTAAAAAAAATTATTTTTTTGACTTTTTCTGACTGATGGAATTAACAACATTTTATTATTAGCTCCCTATTTTAAATTTGAATTCAATAAATTAATATAAAGTATCTGCATCTCGATTTGTAATTTACGTTTTAATCAAAACAGTACTTATCGAACTTTGAAACAATGATATTAAGTAACTAATCTAAAAATAATAACAGACATCGATCCATGAAATGCAGGCAAATAATGTCTTTTATTTTTATTAATAAGAATTATCATGTAAAAAATGATTTATTTAAATAAACATTTTTTTTTACTTTGTAGCTACAAAATGTTTCTAATTTTATTAGGATATAAGAACCAGGTGTAAATAAATCAAGAAAAGAATAAGAAAACAGATCTTTTTAATGTATGTAATGTTTATAACAAGATAATCAAATTTTAAACTTCTTGAAGGTTTAATAAAAAAATTAAAGCTATTCATCTAAAAATACATATTTTATTAAGATATAATATACATCATTTATATATTACAATATTATATCACATAATTCTATAATTATATATACGTTTTTTATTATATTAATAAATATTCCTGTGGTGAAATGGATTTAGAAAGTATAATTTTGATTTATATATTTACAGCTTTAAAACTGCATCTATATATATTTTGAATATTAAAAACTTTTCTTTGAGATAACAAATTTTATTTTAATTTTTCAACAAAATTTGATAAAATTCGAATAATTTTTATTTTGTCCCTTATATATATCAGATAATTAATTCAAAATTTATTCAGTCACACAATCTTAAATGCGTAGGGGGTATTGACCAATTGTATTGGAATAACAGCCACACGCTATATGTGTACATATTTTTCGAAAAAAAATGTAAATATTTCTTAAATTATGATATATTTCATACAGATCAGTCTTGATGTTATTAAAAAAGGAAGGTTAGTGTTTATATAAACAGAAAAATGTTTATTATTCATTTCGGATTGGAAAGTTTAATAAAATTATACAATCTCTTTTAATTAATTGAACATATTTTACATTTAGAACATAAATTAAAACTGTATTCATGAGGAATTAAATATCACATTATTTTGGAAATCATAGAAGGATTAGCCAAAATTTAAAATATATATCAAAAATAATTTTTGAAACTTATTTTTTTTTAGATTAAAATATCATTAGCAATAACGTAAAAAATTTCGAATTATAAAGCGATGTTTTATAATAAAAATAAAATAAAAAATTAGCCCAATAAAAGTATGTTTTCTGTTTCTAATTTATAATATATTTGTTAAAAATACGAAAAATTATAATAAAATTTTGAAAAACCATAAAACTTTGATCAATCTATCTTTATAAATTAATTAGAATAAAATTTAATAATTTATTTGAAGAATGTTAGATAAAATGAATATTCTTTATTATATGTATATATATTGTCCGAATTGTTGAATATATTTAAATTTTATAATGTGATATGCGAATATTTTTTTAATCTTTTACGAGAGATTAACACATAAGGTTTGATGCGGTGTTAATAATAAAATTGGCCCAGAAATTTGATTTAAACACCTTTTTTTGACTAAATAGTTCTCATTAGTAAGATTACCGACGTGAAAATTTTTTTTCTTTTATAAAAAGTTTGATCATCCTGCACATTTCTTTTTTTTGTATGTTTGGCGATTCAGTTTTAAAAAGATTTCACCTCGATATTTGATCTATTAATTTTTTTTTATAATTATTTTTGGTTTAGAAAGTTTATTGGATTGTGCTGGCGAAGATTCAAAAATTAAATATCTAATATTACTAATAATTTTGGGTTTAGTATTTGACATTATAATATCTATTTTAAAATTTTAAATTTTTTAAAAAATTTCTACTCACGATTAATAAAAAAATTAAATTATTCTTGAAATATAAAAATATTTGGAACAAATTATGTTTCCATCCTAAGCAAAATATTGAAAACGGGATGATTTAGATAATAGGTGTCATCTCTGTCTATTAAATAAATCGAAACTCATAATTCAACTAAAAAAACTCCAAATATGCACATTGAATGGTTTTGATTATGTTTTTTGCAAGAAAGATTTTTTTATGTTAAAAAATTTAAGTGATCAAAAAAAATGAAAACAGTAAATATTTACCTATTTGGTTAATAATAGTATTCATTAAAATGGTTATTAAATAATATCAAATTTTTATATTTTTAGAATTAAGAACTTGTTGAAATCTAGGAATTAAAAAAAAATTTCACATAATAACGAGCATATCAAAATAATAAAAAGGATAAATTTTAGTAATCGTTAATAATTTTACAGTTTGGAATGAGGAAACCAATTTATATGGACTTCAATAGATCATTTTAAAATCCATGTGAGTGATATCCCAGTACATGTATAAGAATATTTTTTATAAAAATTAATATATACCTTGTGATTTCCTCCCAAATACATATTGAAAGATTAAGTTTTTAAAAAGGGCTCATTAATTCAATACAGCAGCAAATTATGATAATATTTCATAACACCGCTTTTATCTTCTTGAAGATTTATCATTCGTCTTATATCTATTTTTAACAAAAAATAAACAAGCCAAAACCATTTTACATAATTGTACTCATCATTTATTTTTAATGACATTTTTGAAAATTTTTATCTAATTTTTTGAATTACTTATAATTTAATAATCAATAAAAAATAAAGATGACTTGTCAAACTTAATTTTTGATCATATCCATACATAAAAATTTTAATAACATATATCAAAAATATATTTAATTATAATAATTGTGTAATATTCCAAAAATATGAATTTTTTGCCAGTTTAGAACATATTAAAAAAAGAAAAAAATTAGTAATCCCACTATTTTTATAAATTTACAAATTAAAAATTTAAATCATTATTTAGGATTAAATTATTACAGTTTTCTAATGTTATATTTTAGTATGAATAAAATTTAATTATATCAAAATTTTGTGAAATCCTTGTGATATATAAAGAACAAACTATCGCCTGGCCTGTAACTTAATCATAATTTTTTTTTATATAAATAATAAAAATATAGTCGTTGGAGTGCAAAGAATAAAAACAAGAAAAGCATTTCGAATCAGGCAAGTTGATTTATTGGATAATCTTTCCTCACCAAATTCCTGTAATGGCAATGAACAAAATCTTAGTATTACAAACAAAAGTAAGAATTTTTTGTGAATAATGCAGTACAATAAATAATACCTTAAAAACATTCTACAAGACAATACGAAAACTTTTGTTGAATATAAATAAAAAATATTGTTTATGATATACTTTTAAAGACATTTTTTTATTATTATATTATTATATTTCACTCTTTTATCTATTTTTTAAACAAAAGATTTTTGTTTTTCATAAAATTGTATAAAATCAGAATTCGCAATTACAATTAATAAAAATTCATTTTATTACAAAAATATTTTAGGGTTCATTTTTTGAGGCTGAAATCTATAACAACGAAAAATCATTAGATAATCTGACTGGCTTAAAAATTTTCATGATAGAGTACATAACACTAAGAAGTTTAAATAAAATGATATTATTTGTATTTTCGATATTTTAAATGAAATTAATTTGGATATATGCAGATCTATTGGGCTATAAAAAAATTAATTTAAATCAAACTTTAATTTTCATAATTTGAATTCATTAATTCTTAATGTCAAAACCCGACATATATAAGAAATTTTATTGTTGTAGCAAATCAAATTTCGAATATATGGTAAAAAAGTTTCCAATGAATTTAAGATTAATTATCACCCTTTAATAAACGTGAAAATATTTAAAACCTATTATGTCCATTATTATATATGATATCCTTGAATGGGTCTTTAGAACTATTATTTTAAAACCTCGTAGGGTACATTGGTTCTCAATGGATTGCATATATTAAAGTATATATAATCTTGAACGAATATTTTATTTTAAAATATTTTGTTACCTTTTCCATGTGAAAAATAAAAACCATTATTATTATTAATGAGAATATATTAAATTGATTTTGTTTTCATCTAATATACGTATCTTGAAGTTGTTAATTCAAAAAACTTAAATCTCGAAAAATTTTGTAAAAAAATATAAAAAGTTATAAAATTTGATGTATGTTTCTTTTAAGATAATATTCTGAAATGAATGAGTTTGTGATATCGATCCATTATCCTCATTTTCAGGAATATACGTTTATCTAAATGTTCGTGTTAGATACAATCAAAGAAAGCTATCCGATACTTTACGAAGGGTAACAACTCTATAACATTTACTTCCTCCTCCTAGGGTTTGTATGTACTATACATAGCCTTTTTGCGAATTCTCGTTGATTTCCTACCTATGTCTGGTATTGGTTGTTAAGAATATGTGATAATTACTTCCTCTTCAGGCTCTGGTATCAGTTTTAAAATCGTTTTTTACATTTATATAGCAGGTAATGGTGTACTCGTTTTATAAAATAAGGATAAGTCGTTGATTCGAACAAGTATATGGTGTGATTTGATTTAACTACTCCAAATAGACCATCAAACCTGGGTTGCAAATTTGTGCGACTTTTTACCTTTATTATTACTTTATCTACCACTTCATTAAATATTTCTCTCAGATCCTTATTGAAGTATAGTTCTGAAGAGCTTTATTTTTCAGAAATAGTTTGTACTGTGTTTAGAGCAGATCGCAACTTAGTTTTAATTTCTTCTAC
>LDMZ01059847.1:0-10891 GCA_001455285.1 Sphaeromyxa zaharoni
TTTTTTTTAATTAAATTTAAAAAAATCAAAGAAATACCTAATTAACAAAATTTACTTTTACAGTTTATTTTTTTGATACAGTTAAATTATTGTCATAGTGTGAGTTAGATATATTAAAATTATGTTTTTATAGTAAAAAATATCCTCTAAGAAGTGTTTTACCACATATTTGAAAGTAATCGAATCCTTATTATTCTAGTAGGTCATATGATTAGAAAGAAACGCTAACTTCATGTTTTTAACAACAACATGTGTATTCTGTCATGAGTAGGGATCGTGCGATCCGCCAGGTACTTCTCAATAAAAGACATTAAGGTAAAAAAGCAAACTATAGCAAAGATAATATATCCTAGTAAAGCTAAAATGTTAATCCCACGTAGAGGCCTGGGCCTCGTCCGACTTTTCTTTAGATGACAAGAGTCGGGTACGACATATTCTCATTTTATTATTATTGTGGTGTATTACTAAATTCAAACACAGCTGTTGTAACACTTGAATGGCAAAATAACACCATTGGTATTAAAAAATATAATTATATGAATCAACAGCTTATTTTAAGTTTATTTTCCAATCTAAAGAGTGTAACTCAATTTTTTTTATGTCTTTTATATAGCCTCGCTCTTAAACGACCAGAATAACATTGGAGACAAACCACTCACTTCTGTTATGGCTACTTTAGTAATATTCCCTCAATATGTATGTAAAGCTGGGATCTTCTATATTTTAAAGTTTGATAATTTGGATGCAAAAGGTCACATCATAGATAATAAGGTATTTTTTAAGGTAATAAATACAAAATATTATTCGTAAATTGCTAACAAAGTTAGTTTTAATGGAGTTCATATTTTTTAAAACTTACTTTACCATATATATAACAGTATTACTATAAATATTCATAATTATCAAGCAAGAATTAATCATTATTTTATGAATAATTCTTCTAGAACGTGAAAGGGAGTGATAATAATAATATTCTCATGTTTAGGTCAGATTAATGATTTATTTATTTATTTCAAGGGATTGGTGGATGAAGGGCTGTTTTTTTCATTATACATTACATTAGTTTGTTTAACAATTTTGATGGCTTTATAGTCCTTTAGGACATTTTACAAAATTGAAGTTTTATGAATCATAGAGATAGATGTATGTGCGGATTGATGCGAAAGTTACATCAATACCAGAAATACTATTTATTTTGATCATTGCGTCCATATTTTTATTAGAAATGAATGTTATTCATTGGTCTATAAGTATAAATTTGGCAGAATTTCAAAGTCATAAATATTATTTTAACTTCATTAATTATAATTTTCAAAATAAACAGTTATTAAGAATACATCTCTGATAGTAAAATTATAATTTGGATAAAATAAAAGGGGATGGCCGAATTTAGTTTTACATAGTGTTTTATGTTTTTTTTACCTATTTGTATTCAATATTAAAAATATCGTAAATGAAAATTGTATAATATAAACGTCTGTTTGATGATTCGAGTCATACTGTCCCAAAAATTTTGTACATATGAAACGAATCACTTATTATACCATTTTAGGCTGTAATATAACTCTTCTCGTTAGTTGTAACTTGAGACGGCAACTCTTGTATTGTACACCTGTATTCTTAGTTTTGTACTCATTACATAAGAGAAACGGCTTTGGGGTTACACTTTGATTAGCGCTTTTTCTTACAGACAAAAATTTTTTTAAAGATATCTACAAATTTTGTGCTTTAAAAAAACAATCAAGTACATTAATTATATTTTATTTTTGTGCAAGCTGACTATATTTAATAAAATTGGAATGACATGTCAAAGAAGCTTGTATTAATAAGTATCTTACATTTTTAATATCTGCTTAATCTTATTTAGATTATAAATCTATTCTTGAGACAACTATTTTTTAAAATTTTGATATATACCGTAGGGTCTTAAATGTTCGGAGTGGTCCTATAATTAAGATATTCTATATTCCGTGCAAATACTGATAAATATATTAAAAAAACTAAAAAGGTAAAATAGAAAGTTTGATTAATATTTTTAACGTTATGTAGTGTAATACGCAGTCTCGTAGTAACAATATAAAATAGTGTAGTTAGGTGGGCGGCGAGCTCAGTGTTATTGTACATTACAGTTAAATAAATATATTTTTTATAAAAAGCCTCCCAAACCGTTTTTTGTGCCTGTTACTAGAATGGTTCAATAAAATCATCTTTCAACCATAGTTTGTACATATTTAGTATATAGCCGTTTTCATGAACCATAAAAATAATATCCCTTCATCCTTGAAAGATCTCATCCAAACGTCTTGTAAAAATTTTAAAAAACCTATCCTATTGAAAAATATTGTAAAAGTTTTCATATGAGAAATGTCGGTAAGTTAAATAATTTTAGGGCAAATATAAATTGAGATTATTCAATTCTTTGATTAACAAAAGACATAATATCAAAGTAATTTGCTTAATAAGTTTTTAAAGCAAAGAATAAAAACTGGCGTATATTGATATTAATTCCTCTGAATATTCACAAATGCAGGGGAAGATTACAGTGAAACTGTCATAATGGAATTTAGTTTAAATGTTTTGTATGGAATATCACAAAGTATATTTATTAAAGCTGTTTATGTTAGATTAAACGAGGTAAAATAGTTTAAATTTTTAATATATTAAATGTACCTGTATATACATCATTACTGCTATGCTCTATATAGCCAAATTTAATAAAATATGGGACATTAATTTTATGTGTTTACATAATTTATATTTTTGATGAACCTAAAGATTCATATTTCTTGAAATCTATTTCACAATGACCAATTCAGTCATTTACTTTAATTCTGTTTTGATTGCTTTTATGCTATCTAAATTTGATTTATTTATTTGTAGACCTATACTAACAACTTATTACAGGTAGCTTATTGCTTTTTACAAATCTGAAAGCCTTTATTAAACAATAATATGTTTAAATAAATAAAATATTAAACAGAAAGAAAAGGTTTTATTTTGTTAATTTTTTTATCAATCGAGATTCATCCCAATTATACATATCGTTCTGTGACGTCGATAAAAAATTATTATTGGTTGGTAACAGCTTGGAAGACAAATTTATTAAAGTTTCTGCAATAAAGTTTAATAATATTTTTTCATGCAATAAAATCACATCAGAGATGCACCATTCATGCATTATATTTATGTTTAATCCTTACAGAAGTTTTAAAAAGTTTAACTTACTAATATTAATGCCCAACACTAGGTTTCGAAATCTACTTGAAGTCCTATTTTTATAGCGATACAAAAAAATTTAAACTCTATTAATTTTCATATAAATAGATGTGAAATATCTGAAAAAATCAAAATATTTCTGACTATTTTGTGATATATAGAAAAATAATTTTTAGACCTGTAATCTCAGCAAATTTCAAAACGCATACAAACCGCTATTTGTTTTTCCTTAGATAAATTTACGCCGTTCTGCAAAAAATAGTTGGGTATAGTAAGACTAGCGTTCTCCCTCTCAATAGTCTTGGCTATATTTTATTAAAAATTGTTTAAGTTCTCATGTTAATATTTTGGTATTCTTTTTTCTTAAAATTTTGAACATTAAAACTATTCTAAATAATGAAATTGGTGGGCCATTGATAGACATTTTAACTTTTTAGTGATAACAATTATTAAATAAAAAAATTTCATAAAAACCTAAGTAACTCTAAGCCCTGGTGTGTGGAATAGATATGATCTGCAATAATCTTGGTAAATGCATTCCAGCAATTGATAAAAAAATTTTAATTCACCTTTCAAAAAAACAAGTTACATTATCTTGCTGACCTGAATAGCTTTTGGATTTAATTTTTTTGTACAAGTCATACATTAAAACTTATAATGTCTTATTTCAATAATTTGCGAAAGTTTCTCCAAGCAGTCAAAGTTTAAAAAATTGGCAACGCATTTAATAAATTCAGAGGGGCTTATCTTAGATATTAAAACATGGAAAATACAAAATAATTTTTATACAATACAAATTATAAATATTTGCGTTACGATTTTGTTTAAAATTTAAGTTTTGCTGAAACGAAATCGATAAATAAAATATTTAATCTTGTTCAAGGCCTTTACAAATCAAAATATGCATCTTCTTAGTTTTAAAACCCTTAAAATTGTAAACTATTAGATTTTAAAAATATTATAATTTACTAAAATATTTCTACGAAAAACAGAAAAGTTCCACAAAGAGATGTTCTATAGTCTAACTTTTATATATATATATATATGTATATATGGTCCAAAATTTTATTTTATTCTTATTGGGAACGAAACCCTAGAAAAATACTTTTAATGTTTATTTAAATGAAAAATTCTCAAATGTGAGTATACATTGTATTAAATCAGTTGTATTATTTTTCAAAGTTTATTAGTTAATAAGTTTAGTTCTTAGATTTTGAATTAGACATTTACACCGCATGGCAAATCATGGTGGTTAGATCTAACATTTATAGTTTAGAATTTATTTGAACGAATCTGTTTTTAATATTTCAAACAATAAGCAAATTCAGTTATCTAACAAACCTGAATGGTATATTATATACATGATTAATTTTTAACTTGATGCTTCATTAACTGTTTAATAATCTTCCCTGTATTGGGATTTTGATATTTGAATTTTAGATATGAACTACGTTTTCAGCGTAATTCACCTTTAGCTGTTTTATCATAGAAAGAAACCTGTGGTTACATTCGTTCTGAACTGTTGAAAGATATTGATTCAAATCTGAAATATCAAATATAAGTAGTGAACTAAGCCTATTTCTGTAACTTCTTCATATATATATTTGATGTAAATTTTGGATAAAATATATTTTTCTTTAAGTATTATTTCCAATTTTAAGAAATTTTAAAGCATATCCTCCGTTGATAATAGTTGGTGATGATAAGCTCATCAATTCATTGATTTTTATTCATATGTTATGGCCAAGGTGAAAGAGAAAGATTCAATATATTTCTAGTGATATTTATAAACCTTTATCTTTAACCTCGGAATCAATTAGAACTTGTCAGAGTAAAATGTAGGGTTTATTTTTATCTTGTTTTGGAATAACACTGAGATACTATACAATGAATTATTTTATTTTATTTCATAGATCTTCTACGGATGACAAAGGATGAAGGTTTTGATTTCTAATTTACTGTCTGCGATCAGTAATTCCAAACTTTTCAGGTGTAAAAGGTTTTCGTTGGTTGAAAATATAATAATTTGTTTTCTCATTAGTGTGAATTATTGCAAAAATTAAGAGACCTTTAGTGCTATTTGTATTTGTTGAATATTTAATCTTGTTATCTTAAGCTCTATATCCGAAATAATATGAAATACGTTCCGATTTTTCTAATATTAATTTTAATATTTGATGTTTTTGAAAGGTTTGCCGTTGAATTAAGCATCTACGATGTTATTTACTGAAATAATTGATAGTGGAGAATTTTCAAAATTTTAATTTAATTCAATGATCATAACCAAAAATGTTTAAATTTTTCTCAGGTTTGGAGTATTATTATTTATATGTTATTTAGATTTTATATTTAAAATAGTTTCACAAATATGTCTTTTTGCTTTGCAATGCTTTATAAATTCATATTTAAAATATTTCTTTCAAAAAAATAAACCATACTTAAATTATATGTATATTAAATCTATACTCCATGATTCACTGTACATCAGAGTCAGCTTCCGGAATTCATCAAATAGTTTTTATAAAAGAGATATTTAATTCATCTGATGCAAAAAAATTATTTTAATTTGATATCTATGGTTTGTTGCATAAATATAAAATAACAAAATTACGTATTTTTACCAATTTTTTGTAATGATAAAAAAAATAATTGATTAAGAATCACAGTAACTTTAAGGATTAAATAAATTCACCATAGCTTGAACCTAGAAAAAATAGAATTTCTTAATAAGATATGTATTCATAGACCAACTGTCTTAATAAATGGATATATGAAAATTCTTTCTTAATTACTATGTCTCGTAAGGTCAATTAAGATACCTATTTTAAATTTGTTTACAGACTAATTAATTACACAACATTCATTTCATTTCTTCCTATAAATTTGGTTGGCTATTATAGTTTTAGTTTCATTTGAACAAATTTTAACATGATGAAAGATCTAATTCTAATAAAAAAAATAAAAAGTTATCAATATATAAACAAAAATTTATATTCTAAAACAGACAAAAGGAAATAATATTTTTTTATATTGTAAAATATATTTAAAAATTTATTTTCTAGCAAGAGCCACTAAGTATCTCTTATCGTAAGTATATCTTTTGAAAAAAAAATTTTTTGCCATGTAATTTTTTTAACACATATGTGAATCTATATCCAAGAAGCAAGTTTTTAAAAATTATTCAAAAACAAATCTGAATTCTAATGTAAATCTTTTTACGAATATTGGAATACTAAAAGATTTATATTAAAAATAATAACTAATTACAATATATCAATCCATAAAACTAAATTTAAATTCACAAATACTGAACTACACGCATTTTATATCTTCAAAAAAATATTAAAATGAAAAAATACTTCTAATGCTTAAACTAATATGAGATTTTTTATCTTGCGTAAATGAAAAATTAAAAAAAATAATAAATAAATTTTATCATTGTATATAATAATTAGTATTTTAATACATAAATGAAACAAAAACATACAAAATTTAATATATCATGTGATTTTTTTATTCTTATTTTTGTTTTAAAATTATGAAAAGCATATTCATTATAAATTTCATTTCAATCATCAAAGAAATTTTTGTTTACGATCAGGAGAATACTTTTTTTAAGGAGGGATTTTTTAAAGTTGTCTTAAAAGTTGATAATAGAACAAATCTTTACATCCAAATCCATGAATCAAGAAGTTTAAGCACCTCTATACAATATAATACAGAAGTCCTAATAACTACCTTGAATAAATTTGCATTTATCTATTTTATAATGTTTATTTTAGCTTAAAATATGTAATAAATCTTTTTTTCGGTCTTATTGAAATAAGATAACAAATTAGTTAGGTACAAAAAGAGACGCTCTACCAATTATTTGTATTAAATTAAATTATAGAAGCCATTTTCCCTATAATTAGTTTGCCTTTTTGCTCGATTAAAGTTAAAATTACTCTATTTCAAGTTAAAATTTTAGGAAAAAATTTGATTTTTGTAACTATCCCTGTTTTTAATTATTTATAAATATAAATTTACTTTTAAGGCTCGGCGTTAATATCTCAATCAGTTAATATTTATGCAATAGAAAATCCAAAATGTTAAAGACGAAATAATAATATTTTACATATAATATACAGAATTCAGTTTAATGTAAAACCAAGGAATATTAACAAGATATACTAAGACGGACAACCCATCTGTTTTAATTTGTGAATCACTTTTTGAAGATTTATTATTTTATCTTGTAAGCCGCAGTCTAGGTTGTATTCATCGATATTATTGTTCTTTAAAATTTATCATTTAAATGTATTTTTTACATCAAGCTCTATTGGATTTAATTTTGATAGTGTATTATTTCCAAATTTGCAGCTATTCAAGTAGTTGTAAATATTGTAGAACGCTAAATATAAATGTTTGATATCATTAGACTCCTCTTTACTAATTTCATTCCTAAATTATATAATATAATACACTTATTGTGATTACAATAATGCATCTATAATTTTTTTAATTTTGTTTGGGAAAATTTTCATGCTTCTTGTTATATTATTCTTATATTGTTATAAGTTAAGTGTAAAAATCTTACAAAAAGCTTATATACCAGTATTTTTTCAGATTTTTGTAATATGTCATCCTAGAAATAACTTATATTTAAATTAATACCTTACTTCAAGCAAATCAAGGCACAACTCAATCCCGCATGAATTTATGAAATCATGATGAAATATGGATGAAGAATCTATCATATAAGTTTATTATGGCAATCAGAGTACCTGTTAATATATTTAATAATTTCAAAGGCAGGCTAATATCATTTGTGGTTGACTAAAAATATTACTTATGTTTCACAAAATATTACCTGTAACTTTTGACTGCACCATTTGGTAATCAAAAGTAGACCCTTAGACGTTACAGTTAAGAACAAACTAATTAACTTCGACTATCTTCGAATTTAAAAAGTATTTGTAATCAGAAGGATTAAGCTAAAAATTTTAGATAAACAATATATAACAAACGTTGTGAAGTAATTTTAAGCCCAATTGTGCGAAGAGGTTTATAGATACCTCAAAGTTCCCATTTCGTGCATTATAAAATAGTTCTTCAAAACATAAAACTGTACAATTAGTAATCTCTTTTTTAGTCTATATATTTTGGTTAAAATAAATATTTGAAGGACTAAGTTTAAGAGAACATGGTCACAGAATAGTGATGTGTAGAAATTTCTGGAATACTATGATGGTTATATTAGAATGAAATTGCAAACATCATTTATTCTAGCGTTACTTAAAAATGTTGAAACGATCAGTTCTGACACTTTTCTGAATAATTTAAGAGAAGTGAGGCAGTATAGTAACAGTGGAAGGAACCAATCCGAGCTAGAATCATACCAATCGAAGATCTTTTTCATAAAAAGCCTAAGAAAGTCATGAAAATTTATTCAGCACAAACATTGCAAGGGAGGATATATCGGGATTAGTATATTTATAATTTTCCCATATACCAAAAGCAGCCTAAGATATTATGTTTAATAATTAAATTGCTAACTGTAGTAACACTCGGTATTAAGGAATTAGATGTTATGGGCAAATCAAAAAGACTATATAAGAGTCGATAAGTCATTCCTGGGCAATACAGATATGAATCAATACATTTCAGAGTATTCTGATAATCTCGATTTTCAATGACCTCAAATAGTGTAACTAATGTCAACAAAAAATTACTGTAAGATTGTACACTGAAATATCTGTTAAATATTGAGTTATATTATAGTTCGTAAAACAAATCTTCAGTATCTTTAGACTTGGATATGAACGAACAAAATTTATAAGGGCAGTTAGAGGTAACACATCGATTCCAGATAAGTCAAGTTCAGTAAATTGAATTCGGTTTTTTGTTGAAATATTTAAAAGAAACTCTTCAACAATTTCTGAAATTTTCACTATATGATTAGGCTTGAAACAGTGGGATAACTGATCGCAAACAGAAAGATCGATTTTTCTTAAAAATGGTTATAATTACACATATAAAAAGCTACTTTAGTTTTTTTAGGTTAGGTACCTTGTTCAGAAAACTTTTTATAGTTCCATAATCAACACAGTTTTTGAGAAGCCCATGAAGACTTAATATTGTCAGGGTTGAAAAATTTTCTAAGAATGCTGGATTAGACCATGTTATCAAAGGTTGAGCAAAATGTGCATTTACTATCAACTCTTCTATACTATTAAGGTACTCACTGAACTTATTTAGTATATTTAACAAGCCACTATTACTATTGTTGCTTAATTAAAAAACAACATGAAGGTACCTAAATATTTCTCCAGAATATTCAAAGTATTTTATGGGCCGAATGCTTCCAACAAAGGATATAGATAACCTCTTTAGGCCATGATTTGCTTTAATTATTTCATATATTTTACTGGAAATATCTTCAATACAAAATAAATGTTCGGATTTTTCGGAGATAATAAATCTTAAAGATAACAAACAATTAAATCCGATACAGGTTTCAAGGATGATACTAACTATATCAATTGTACTTCTTGTGATGCTCTTCAGCTGCTGAAAATCAATTGAGAGTTCCAAGACTTTTTCTTTCTTAACTGAGCTGAGAGCCTTCAAACTTCTTGCTATGTTTTCGGAACTTAAAACCAGTTTAAAACTGCTACAAGCTATTTTTCTTTTATTCTTAAGTCCTTTAAAAAGCTGAAAGTAATTATCATCATTCTTGTATTCAGATAGTATATGCTTCCAAATTACACTTGGTATTTCAAAGTTATGATAGGAATGATTGGTTGTTAGCTTTCCCGAAGTTAAAAATTTACAAACTGTGTTAAAAAGTGGTTGAACTGTACCTACAGTCATTTTGAAGAAAAAAATCAACAAGTGACTGTAATACGATTTAAAAGGATGAATCAAAGGCAAATTATTTGATTAACATAAATCCGATTTTGCATTTGTATTTAAATGTATTAAAAATATTATATTATATTACAATTTGAAGGAGTTCTCTTTGAATGATTCGCATGAATTAATTTTTTAGAAAAATATTTTCCTGATAAAATACTTGTGTATTTTACTAGTAAATGGATATGATCAGCAATACATCCGATGTTATTTATTAAAGTAGATGAGATTATATGGCAAATATTAATAAGATGACAAAATAGTATCAAGAATGATAATTTTTTGAAATAAAAATAAAATTATTATGATTTTAGTGAAAAAAATTAATGAAAAAGTATTAATTGTTCGCACAGATTTAGAAGTAAGCTCATGCAAATATTTATGTATTCTTAAGAAAATCCGGAAATCCGAAAAGGTAATAGTATAACTGAGATGAAAAGATCTGCAATTTTTGCTTTTAGTTAATAATGGTTTCATAATAACTTCTCCAAATAGCAGGTTTATGGTAAGCAAGCCAAATTAAAAATATGCATCCTTAACTGATCAACACAAAAGTTCTGCATAAGGAAAAAAGTAAATAAAATTAATCTTTTCAACACAATTCATTTTAAAATGAATATAACTATAAAATATTTTAGTTTCATTTTTATCGGATCTTCTAAGAGTACTTAATAATCATATTTAATCTACTATAATAAAAAATACATACCTTAATATTCTTGTGATTAATATTAGTTAATAACTAATATTCTTATCCTATTACTTAAAAGTAAAAAAA
>LDMZ01059868.1:0-12227 GCA_001455285.1 Sphaeromyxa zaharoni
TAGTGCATTAAGAAGTGACTTGTTAGATCTAGATAAAATAAAAGAAGAAACAGCAAAAGATAATGTTTTAATAAATATAATAAAAGAACTAACTATTCTAAAAGATACTAAGACGACAAGACGTGGTAAGTTTTATCTAGATAAAGACATTGTGTACAGAATATTTGAAACACCAGAAGGAAAAATTAAACTGATATATTTGCCTTTAAGTTTACAAAATCAAGTGCTGGAGTTCCTCCATGACAAGATGTTACATATCGGCGGCTATAAAGTTTTTAAAATTCTAAGAAAACGATACTTTTGGTCAGGCTATATATAGAAAACATTTGAATATATAAAATCTTGTGAACTCTGTCAGCAATTTAAGAACGAAGTTGGTAACACTGACTATCAACATTTTAATGCAAGGCTCCTTTCGAAGTGGTTCAATGGGATATGATCGGACCCCTCCCTGCGACTAGATCATATGACCGCTTTGTACTGGTCATTCGTGATGTATTTACAAAGTTGTTTGAAGCTTTTCCTCCAAGTTGCACAAAAACTGAAACATTAGCAACCTGTATGGCTAAGGAAGTAATCTCCAGTTTTGGTGTCCTGACTAAGATATATTCTGGTAAGGGGGCAAATTTTAATAATAGCCTTTTCAATGGAATCGGTAGGATAATGGTAAAAAAGCTTACAACTACAAGCGGATACCATCCCCAAAGCATTGGAGTTGTTGAGAGAGTTAATGGAACCTTAAAAATTTATTGCTAAGTCAATAGAACAAAAATTCCAGTGGGATGAACTGCTTTCTCTTTTGTTATTTTATTATAGAAGCTCAATTCATTACTCTACAGGTTATACTCCTTTCATGCTTACTCATGGAAGAGAAACTAGGTTAATCGCAGACCTTGTATCTCAGACATCTTATAACAGTTTTCACGATTTTTCTATATAACTGAAGCAAAAAATTGAAAATGTTCATAAATTAGCTAAAATGAATATATATGTGAATCAAATATCAGTAACGATTTTTATAATAAAGGCAGAAGGTTAAAACCTCTAAAAGCTGGCGATTCTGTGTGGATAAAAAGAGCAAATTTAAACTCTAAACTTGAACCAATCCGGACTGGCCCTTATTCTATAAAAAAACTGGAAAGGCAAATTATTTAGTTTATATAGCTGGAAATAAACGTATAGTTTTTCACCGGAACAGATTAAAGCTTTTTTATATTCGGAAAAAAGAAGAAAGGTTTTTATCGGATGAAAACTATTCAACTGACAATTTTAATAATTTATCTGTCACCTTTAAAATAAACTTTAACCCTCCAAGCCTTACAAATGAATCAGCTCTAGAATATAGTGACAATGCTACGGGAAATATAAACGAAACTGAGGATACATTACGTCGGTCAGATAGGCCTCAGAGACCTCCAACATATTAAAAAGATTATCATCTTTATTAAGAGGGGAGATGTGTATAGATTATTAGGCATGCGTAATGATATATTTAGATATATTTTATATACGTTTCTTATATTTGGGAGTTCTATATTATTACAACTACAAAATTTGGATTTGATACATTAGGTTTCTCCTCCTGTGTAATTTTTTTGTTCAGGTGCTCTTCATGTACAAACCTCTTACTCGATCCTAAGAGTATCTCAAACGTCACTATGCCTAATTTCTTTAGTATTTTTCCAGCCATTATTGATCGGGCTCAATACTCCAACTAGCTGATCTACTTAATAATTATTCATACTAATGGCTGCCTCCTATATTCTGTCCTTTGATGGAAGAAGTGTTCCGTGACAAGTCAGTAGTTCTATTTTCAAGAATCTTTTAGCTATGGTTTGACCACTAGAGGGGTGTGGTGTCATCCTTAAAAAGAAAAAAAATCTTGAAGGGTTGTATTCTATTGTCATTCTTTGAATATTTTAGATAACTTATCAACGCCCCAAGAAATCTTTAGGATATACCGTTGGTAGAAGAGTGATGTGGTGGTATAATTATGTGTCGTATGTTCCGCTTCTGCCAATATGTTTTAAATAAAACGGAAGTAAATTGCAGTCAATTATCGTTTACTATGCTTATAGGAAGTCCATAGGATGAAAAGAATTTGTTTAAAAATTTAATTTTATCGTTAATTGTAGCTTTACTAGTCTTGTGTACTTCTAGTCACCTGGAATAGACATCTATATTTAAGAAATATTAAGTGTTCTTCCATTCAGCAAAATATATATGTATTCTGTGTAATGGCTCTTAGGCAAGTTCTCAGGTATAACCTTTAATTTTACTTAGCGCCTTCTCTGCTTCACGACATAATCGGCAGTTCTTAGCCATTTCTTCAATGTCTTGATCTGTTGACCTCCACCATACATAGTTTATCGCCACACTTTCCATTCTTGATATGCCTGAGTATGTCCAGTGTAGATCATGTAGGATATCATTCCTTAATGACGTCGAAATTACGACCCTTTTCATATAAACTATGATTCTTTCGTCCGCAGCTAACTCATCTCGTTTCCTGAAGTAAGGAAGTAGGATATCTTCATTTATTCTACCTGGCCATCCTGTTGTTATGAAATTTTTAACTTCCACTAACATTTTATCCCTGCCTGTTTCGTCTTTTAATTCAATCAAAGATAAGGTGGGTTGTTAATATGTGATATAAAAGCTACATTTATTTCTTGAGTTTTTTTCTTTGACCTTTGTTTTGGGAGTCTTGATAACGCGACCGCATTTTTATGATCTATTCCTCTTCGGTATTGTAATGTGTAATTATAGCAAGATAGCATCATTGCCAAACGTCGTAGCCTGGCAGTTGTGCGATCTGGTATATGTTTTTTCTCACCAAGTAATCCAATTAACGGCTGGTGGTCAGTCACAATCTGAATTGATCTTCCGTATATGAACCTATGAATTTTGTTGAGGGTGAAAATAATTTATAAAGATTCCTTTTTTTACTGACTAGAGTTTGATTCAGCTACTGACAGTGTTCTCGAAGCAAATTGAATTGCCTTTTCTGATCTATCTGGAAAAATATGTGATAAGACTGCACCAATTCCGTAGTTTGATGTATTACAGTGAATGATTATATCTTTGGACGGGTCGAAAAAGTCAGTCCTTTGCTGCCAAGTAATGTTTCTTGTGTTTTGTAAATGCTTAGGGCGATCCTTTGACAAGTTAAATTGGGCATCGCCTTTCAGTAAGTTATTTAAAGCTTTTATAGTTGTTGATAAATCTTTGATACATCTACCATAGTAATCGATTAATCCTAGCAATACCCCTATTTGTTCTATATTTTCAGGTATGCCACAATTTGTAATTGCACCCAATTTAGATAGGGTAAGTCTAGTTCAGTCCTTTGTTACCTGGGGTCCTAAATAAGTGATTGAACTCGGTTCAAAAATACATTTCTATTTTTTATTTTAATACTGAACATTTTAAGATGCATCAAGACCTCCACTAAGTTCTGATCGTGTTCTACGACATTTCTTCCAGAAACAATTATGTCATCAATGTAAAAACCTACTTTTGGCAATCCTGAAAGGATTGTTTAGTGTGAATTAGAGTCAATATAGTAATGATGTTAACGTCCGATGAAAGGCTTAGTGGGTATCGCGCCTGCTAAGCTGGACAGAGTTCGAGGTTTACATTCTGGCTCCGGAGCCCTTTTCGTTCCAAATCGAATCCTTAATGCTTTAGAAAATAGCTGGAACGATACTTATGCCATGATTCAATCTAATATATAAAAAGAGTCCTTTGTGTGTATTTACGGTCAGACGTTCCCTGTCATCCTTTAAAACCTCAAAATGTAGTTGTGCATAAGATTTATATAACATTTTAAATATAATCCCACCACTTATAGCCTTCAAAATGTCATCCTGAGTAGGTAACGAATAGAGTTTTGAGGCCATTGATTTATTTACAGTTAATTTTTAATCGCCACATAGGCTCAGTGATCCATCAGGTTTATCTATAAATGCCATGGGACCAGCGAATCATGATTCTTTTTCCGGTACTAGGATACCTTCCGAGACCATCTTTTCTAATTGTGTATTAACGCGTTCTTCCAGAGCATAGGGTCTTCTCCTCGTTTACAGAATATTGCTTGACATCGAAATGTAGATTACAATTAACCTTATATCCTCTTCTAGGGTTTTTAATATCTCCAACGAACAAGGAACTAAAATTTTGGAAAAATTATCTCTTCCTTATTTTGAATATTATTTAGCTGGTTGGTAATCTTTCTAAGGGACCAATAACTTAACAATTCTAATGTATCTCTGCAAAGAAGAGATTATTGTATTTGGAGAAAATTAAGATTGAGCACTCAATGCTAAACTCTTCACATACTTAGTTTGTCCTTATTTTCCCAGAAATAATAATTTGATTGCCATTATAATCAGTAAAGCTTTCTTTGCACTTATGCTTTGGTATACTACTAAAGTATCTGAGGTATGTTGAAAGTGATATTAGTGAAATCGTATCTACTGTGTCTATTTCGAACACAAGGGGAGTAATATTTATTTGAAGAGTGATTAATAGTGGCTTGATGCGATTAATCTTCATTATCTCATCACAAATCTGAAGCATATCATAATCCATTTCAATGTTAGATGAGTCATATGAAGAAACTTCTGTTCTTTCATCGTTAATTAGGTTAAGAGCCTATTTCTTTTGAAAACAAACCGACTCAATATGATTCCTTTTTTTTACAGAATTTACAAACCAAATCCTTAGCTCTTGATTGTCATGAAAAATGTCCTGTTTTGCCACATCGATCGCATGTAATAGGTTTTGGGTTTTTACCAATTTTGAAAATGAAATTTTGTTTACTTCTGTCTGGCTTTTCTTTTCCTTTAAACTATCCGCACTATTTTTTGCAAATTTCGCCATGATTTTATACACTTGGATGTTTTTCCAGGATCTGTCCTTGAGTTGTAACATTTCTAAGCGTAAAGATGTTGAGTATACGCCACTAATGAATCGATCACGGAGGTATTCATCCGTTAATGTTGTTAGGTTGCAACTTTTGTAAGTTCTCAGATATATTCTTGTATAGTTTCTTTACCTCTCGGGACTCTTTGGAAAAATTTAAACCTTTCTGCAATTTCATCCAGTTGTTTGGTGTAACAACGTAACAGGGCTTCCATTATTTCCTCGATCTTACGGTTCAAGACTTTTATGGAGAAAAGAAGGACTTCAAATTCATATAAACCAATTCTTCTAGCTTGTCTATAATGCAGCCACTCTTTTCTGTTTGTCTTTATTGAGATCAGAGGAAAATTCTAGTGTCTCAAATTGCTCCAACCAACATCCAGCATCAGTCTCTTGTTTAAATGTTCGTAGTTTATCCATTATCGAAAATGATATGTCCAAAGAATAGAAATAAATTAAAATATAGTAATCAGTGAGCCCGGTTACAGCATGGTCTTTCTGCCTTCCTCTCCCGCTGGTTCCTGATAATTAAGTGGATTATAGCACCTAATGTTCACCCTAATGAATCCGTTTTATTTTGGTTGAAACTTTGTACGTTTTATACTTGTAACTGTAAAATCTCGCAGATAGTACCTTTGTGATTATATATGGAATTTTTGTTTATAATAATTCTAATACTTCAAAGTTATGCTATTTTTGGGTTTATAAATAATTTAATTTTAATAAAGAGAATTGGTAGAAATTTTAATTACTCCAGGAATTGAATATTCTAATAATAGGTATATTATAAGCTTTTAAATAAAATTTTGATCAGTTCATTCAACATATTCTAAATCAAAGCAAAAATTATTATTCTAAATACATATATAGCAATGTTAGTCTTTGTCAATTCTATTGAAGACTAGACGTGAAAGGATTAATCATTTTTGGGATAAATTATAATACTCAGAAGGGTTTGAAACATGTTTATATGAGAATCAACCTGGGAAAAAAATTATAATTCTTAAGTTGAAATTTAAATCCAATAAATATTTTTAACTCTAATCCAAACCAAACTTCCCTTAGTTGGTTTGTTATTTATCCAAGATGTGTTAATTATTTAAAGATAAGTAGTGGGTATTACAAAATTTTATAATACATACCCTTGAATAGAAATCATCAGAAGGTATAGTGTAATTATATATTATTAATATGTGCGAATATTTGGTAGTTGAATCCCTAGTTTTCGGTTGGTATATATTCCAATTTCTGATGTGATCTACATTTTGAAAATTATATTGTGACTGTATCATGGAATGTAGGTTGAATAAATAAATAGAAGTATTTAATATTAAAATCCATTTTGAAAATTACCCTTTGGAGTTTATATCGTGTAGTTATAACGTCGTACGGACCTTTTCATTTCATGGAATTAATTAAACCATTGCTATATTTGTATATCACATTCCATATTTTCGATATTATAAAAAACGATAGTCATGAATTTATGGTTTGAGTATGAAATATAAAGTTTTTACATAATTTTGTTATGTTTTTATATTTAATGAAGAATACGTAACTACTAATTTCCGATTATTTATATATTTCATACCGATTAAGCTTGCTAGAATTTTTTTGTAGTTTTTATGCAGTTGATTAAATTAATTCAAAATAAAATAAATGTTAATTTACATTTCATTTCAATATAATAACTATTTCTACGCGTTAAATTAACATAATCTTCAAAAATAATGTAATTATTTCAAGTATAATAATTCCATGTCTAATAAATTTAAAGAGTATAATTTAAATTGAGAAGTTTGAAATGTTTTTTTTAGGTTTTATTAAAATTGTAAGTTATGAATTATGTTGAATAGCAAACATATATCTTTCAAATTATTTGGCTCTGTTATCTAATTTTACGTTCAAAAATTTTAAAGAAGTACTAATCTAGTAAAATATATTGATATTTTTGTTCTGGAAATAACATTATCATGTTGCAGTTAATGAATTATTATATTTCGGTTATTACAATTGTGGATAATTATATTACATAATACGTACTAAATGAACATGGCAATACTGCTAATTTTTAGTCTCGATATTTATATCTTTAAAATACAAAATTTTAAATAAAATTAAATTAATTTAAATCTTGAATTGATATACTCAGTACAGTACCAGGTGTTTTGGGCGTACCCTATTACGAAAATCACGTGTATATATTTTCTTCGGCTTCGAAACTCTGCCGTAAAATTCGATTGTCACAACATAATATTTAAATTCTTAAAAAAAATTCTAATAATTGTAAAATGACATGTTTTTTACTAGAAGTATAGATAAAATATAAAGTTATAATAAATTGGAATGTTCTCTCCACATAAAAAATATCTAATATTGCTCATCATTCCCGTAGATTTACTATAAGAATAATGAATTTATAATTACTTAATATTTTTCGACAACGATGCTTAATATACCATTTAACTCCTCACGGCTATTAATTTTATTTTAGTTTTAGAATTTTTCTGTCAAAAAATTTATATGATAGTAGAGATATAATTTTGAAAATTTAAAATATAGGCAATATTTATATAAATCTTAGTAATTATAAATTTTTATCTGAAATAATCTTTCAATGAAACCAATTATAAACAGGGTTATTAGTGATTAGTAAATTATTGCATAAATTTGACGGAATGGAGTATATGGGAATTTGTTCCGTTCGATATAGTAATTAATATTTAGTTAATGAATATTTGACAAAAAAATCAAAAGTTTGTAGATTTTAGGGTTGATAAAAATCTTAATTATACACAATTCAATTGCAATTAAATATTTTTGTCGTTCAAATTTTGAAAACATCCATAAATTAGATAAAAATTATTTGTTATAACAAAATATTTTCATGGACTTATTCCATATAATGATTGAACTTATATTAACTGGAACGTGAATTCACAAATTTTTTATATATACTAGTGGTTGTGTTTTTAGATATATTTGAATATTTCAGACTAGAAACTTAATAATAGAAATTAACCCTTTAAATTTTAATATGAATTGGTGCATATAAAATGGAATAAAAAACAGTTCAAAATTGCATTGAACGCTTAAAATATTTTAAATTTATGCAGAACTGTTTTAAGGATATATCGATAATCCAATACTATCTTACAAGCGGTGTATTTATATTATATTCATAGGAAAGGCATAAAATATTTCCAAAATGAACCGTTCGATCTAGATAAAAAAATGATTCATCAAGATAATTATACATTACTCAGAATGAAATAGCAATTTGTCTAATGATACCGACACTTGGTTGTTACTTCTTTTGTTGTGGAATGTCTTATGACATATAAAGGTCATGTTCTTTAAACGTCTAATCAGAATTTTTGCTAACAGCAAGGATCCGCATTTTCATTAAATTGTTTTAATTTGTTTTATTATACTATTCGAAAATTTTACTGAACATTTTTTGGAGCAAAATGCGTGAATAGATATTAGATCTATAAGGAAAATACTTTTAAATTCCTAATTATTTCTAACACGATTATAATTGACATGGTATCTTTCTCTTAAATAAATTATTTTGGACATAACACCTCACATGTTTTTTTTATAAATTCTCTCTCAATTTGCTATATATTTTAAAAACACTAAATATTTCTTCCCAGCGTTGGTGATATATTGATCATGTTAAATATTTTTCCTTTTTCTATACATGTATTATAAAATCATGTCGGTTCATTATAGAAAAAGTTGCCTTAATTTCGTAATAAAAAATATAAAATAATATAAACTGAGAATATTCAGGTATTTTAATACAATTTATGTTTTTCCCAAAAAAATACATAATAATTTTTTTTATTAATACTTATTCTAAAAAAATTATTCGGAAATTATACCAATGTTTATTTAAAATTTTGCAAAAATGTAAGTGATTCTGCAATTTAATTCACGAAGCACGAACTTATCCATTTTCGTTACTGAATTATAATATTTTTTAATTTGAATAAGATTAATTTTAGCTGTTTGGATCAATGGTAAAATATACGATATTTAATTGTTTCATTATAAAAATTGATTTAAAAAAGTATTAATAAATTTTAAGTAGTAACATTTTTTTAGCAACTACATATCCTTTTTTTATGGTTTCGATGCTGAAATCTATATAAGCTTGTATTAATGAAATCAAGTTTTTTTTTAAAATTCAACAATATCTCGTTGAAAAAATATTTAAAAAAATATGTTACAACGGAATCCAAATGACTTATTTGTTTCAATTAATCACAAGAAAAAAATCTGACATAATTATTCTCTTTACTGAATATAGCAATGTTTATATTGAGAAAACTTAATTTTAATATGGCTAATTTATAATTTAAATTATAGGATTAATATTGATTTTTCACTTTTTTTTATCAGTTAATGTGTTTCATTAACAAGATATTAGAGTAATCATTGAAAGTTCTTATGAAAGGACTCGTAAATTAATAATTAAATATACATTTTGTCGTTAATTATGTGGTTGCTTGAAAGTTTGAATGTATAATTATAAATTTTACAGTTTGGTGGTTAAATTATGCAATAATTTTTTTTAAACAATGGCGTAAAAATTTATCCTTATCTGGACGTTACCCCCTAATGACCAAAGACGCTCGAATTTTTGGAAATTTCACGGATATTACAGAATCAAACCTGGTTTGAGAGTGCCTCGATTATAAAGCATTTTTTATAACAGTAGAAATTGCCTGTATTTTTGATTTAATGGTACTTGATAATTATAATAATGATTAAAATTTTTCAATTATTAAAACCCGAAAATTTAATTTTTCTTAACTACCTTATTTTAATTACGTCATATATTTTTTTTGGCCTGACAAATTAAATATTTGAACACCGGGCTTGCAACATTAAACAAAATAATTGATGTTAATTAGTTTTATCATATGGCAACACAGTGATTTGAAGAATTTTTTTAAAAAATTGAGTTTTTGTTACAAAATTACGAAAGTAAGAATTTTTAAAAAGAGCCATGAAATTTAAATTAGAAATGAATATTTTTTTCATTTAACTGGAAGCAAAGAACATGTTTTATCATATGAAAAAAAATTTCACATAATAAATTTTACTACAATATTCTACTGTTCCTCCGTGTTACCTTTGAATTTTCTAGAAGGAAGATTATGTCAGAACTACCCAGAGCTTCGATATAACTACATGTTAAAGATTTCATAAATAATAATTCAAATGAAATAAAATAATAGTCTTTGGGCTCATTTCTACCACACCATAGGTGGGTTCTGATTCAGAAAAATAGAATTCATTAATATTATTCCTGAAAGTTCCGATTCCTGGATATAATGGATCATTTTTTGACAAGGCAATTTTTTAAAATATATGGATCATGTATATTCAGCACCACTTGTTTTAATATCAATTTATTTTATCAAAATTTTTAATAATTATCATTATTTATTAATTATTTTTTAAAATTGGGAATGTTGAAACAACATTTTTTCGGCAAAATATTCTAATAAACTTAAATTTTTGTGGATCATAGATTTAAATATATTAACACTATTAATGGACGCTTGTATACCATCAACCAAGTCATCAGTAATTTCCTTATATTTTATTTTATAGTGTAAAACACTGGCGTTTTATTTGTAACAACGATATCTCGTAATTTCTAGGATAAAAAAATTATCTGGAATTTATAATTATAATTACTAAGATTATCAAGGTAAAATGAGTGAAAAATTGATCGACCAAATTAACAGGATCCTTTTTAATTATAATTATATATTCAAGGGTTTTTATTAAAAATGTATAATATAAAAGAAATCAAGCTCTCACATCATATATTCAGATAGATAACTGGCATTTATATAAGATATTAACTTAGGACGGATAAATTAAATAAAATATTGTATATAATTATACATTAAATGGAGCTTAATAATTTTTTTGAATAATTGATATTATAATATTTAATAAATGATTTATGGGAATTATATATCTCGTTCTTCCAAAAATATAATTTTAAAATTTATTTATATAGCGATCAAAATATTATTAAAAAATTTAAATTAAAAAAATTTTTTAGCTTTAAAATATTTCAGATATTTTCATTGAATTTAAATTATAAAATTAAAAATTTTTTACGTAGATGATAGATTTATTCATCTTTGCATTAGTATCTATTTTTTAATAGTGAAAATCTTTAATCATGTATATTTTAGTGTGTAATCAGGCATCTAAAATTTAAAAAAATATTGCATATTATTTTGTTTTGATATTTAAGGAGTTCATAAAATTGAATTAGGCTTTATTTTTTAAAAAGCTTAACTAAATCCGGCTCAATTTTACGAAACTCTTTCGCTTGCTACAAAAAATGAGCAGCCAAAATATAAAAGGGTATCATATATGTAAAATAAATTGCGATGAAAATAAAAAAATAGTGTAAAGAGGTTGGTGATAAAAACTTCCAAATTTTAAAGGCCCTATTTTAAAACATATTCAGAAAATCGATAAAAAATGTTTCTGTCATTTTTTGATAAGTTCCGTTATTTGAAATAGTGATATAATCGTTAATTATTTGCATATTTAAATTACAAATCAGAAATTTTATTTTCATAATCTAAAATTTTTTATTATTTTTATCATACCGAATATAAAAAAGATTTTCAATTTTTTTAGTTCTCTTGTTAATTTAAGTAACCTGGATTAATTATTTCGGAATATTAAAAGATTATTTTTATTAGTATGAGTTTACACAAAAAGTTTTAACATATTTTATGTTGAATTTTATGATATATTATCGTTGATCTATTTTCCGAATAATTTTTATTTTTTTCACTTTTAAAATAAAAAGACTCAAAATGATCAATATAAATTGGATTTTATCTTATAATACTGGTGATATATGCATGCTATATCAAATATTAGTATTATATTTGATATAAGGGAATTGTCAAGATAGAAGTAATTATAAAAATTCCGTTATTAATAGCTCATTCGAAACATATATAACATATTCGGTAATATAATATAATGATATACCTAGAAAATCAACAGGTAAGTTACTAAGAAATGGTATTTAAAATTAATGCTATAATATGCTTTACTAAACTAAAAAAATTGATTTTTCAAATTGAAATTATCTGTTCTCACGCATCTACTAATTTAAGATTAAATGTTTTATCAAAGTAGAAAATATGACAGGCCGTTTATTTCCGAAGTTAATAAGGAATGATCAAACTAAATATGTTGAAAGCTTGACCATTTGTGTTTTTTGTAATTTCCTTTAAAAA